>JAQQZY010000005.1:54001793-54012027 GCA_030068375.1 Ostorhinchus rueppellii
ATTATTATTATTATTATTATTATTATTATTTTGTCCAGGTTGTTTATTTAATTCGGATGCAGCAAGTAACCTCTCATTTCTTTAATATCAAAAACCCCCGTGAGAGTCTTTGGGATGTGATGGAGAAGACTTGATACAGGGTTGTGCAATAAAATTGAACGTGTTGCGATCACGTGTGCATGTGACAGTCATAATTCTGGGCTCTGCTGTTCAGAGAAGTTGGTATCACCTCTAATAAGGAGACAAAATTCACTGGAAAGATTAACGGGTTAACTACAGGCTGTGAATACTCTGAAACCTACATGTTAGAGTATTATAATCTAAAACCAGAATCTGGTGATATGACAAACTAAACTGGAAGCAACAGCATTGACCCACTTAACTGGAGCTTAGTCAGGTCAGTTGACACTGCTGTAACCTTTAGGGGAGACTGGGAACAGTTGTAACATTTTGGAGATTTCTGTCTCTAACTTTGGGGTCTTTCAACCCAGTGCCTTCAAACTGTTATATAACTAGCGTAAGTGTCTGCTAATAAAAAACCTACAAAATGTCTGTGCAACACAAAGAGAAAATATAAGGAGTGAAATGTTACAATTGACCCTATAGTCCTAGTCATGTGTAACATAAAGTACATTGGGGTAAAATGTAACATTGTGAAATCAGGACCATGACAATGATTTAAGACATTGGAAGTCTTTAATTCAAAACTTTGAAGCAAAATTGCTGTGGTTCCACAAATGTCAGCATTTGATAAGATGACTTGCGTAAATATAAACGTCTCTTTTCACTGGCGTGTTATCTGTATGCATTATAAGCTTTTCACATGTATGTTCATACCTTGTAGCCTACTTATGGAAATTTGTTTGATCCCTGATCTTCTAACTTTTTCCTTACTTTTTCCTTGCTTATGGCATATACCATACAATTTTGCAACAGATGTGACTGACTTTCCGTGGACCTTAAGATCGGTGGATGTCCTCTGCAAAATGTCAAGAAAACGTTACTTGAGCAAAATCTTAGGAAATGAAAAATGATGTTTTCCCTCACAAATGTTAATGCGTTTGCCTCTCTACACTACAACTTCCCATGTGGACTAGTGGTGGGTGGACTGATCCAAATATTGACAGTATCAACACCAAGTTGGTATCGGTATCAGACTGATACTAGCGTGGTGGGATCAATACTTTATTTTCAGTTTTTCTCTTGTACGCATTGCTGCAGTTTCATCAAGGCGACAGACCGGTTGCCAAAATCACTGCTTAGTGCAGAGCAGGCACACCTTGCTCCTCCTCCCCTCTCTTGTGTTTCAGTCTTGTCATGTCACGTGACTCAGCAGCACAAAGCAAATTACAGATAATTTTGATTTAATTTTTGTATTTTTGTATTGTATTTCTGAACATTACCTGAAAAAAAAAAAAAAAGTTTTAATTTGTTTTCCAGTGATAATTTTGTGCACAGATTTGATTTTTTACTGTTCTATTGTTGCTGGAAAAAAACAAACAAACAAAAAAAAAAAAAACGTAGTTTGACAAAAGATTTTCTGTCTACTTATAAACTTTCCCCAAGTTCTGTCCTGGGTTATGGTCATGAAAATGAATTGAGATTTAACTATTCGATTATACATCCACCTTAATTATTGAAATGTATCATTATCGATATCTGTGATACCGGTTCTGTATTTACTAGGTATGGGATGGACACCAAAATATGCAGTATCACACACCACTAATATGGACTAAGGACTAACCTGAGCATGTGTACAGTAAATCAGGTAAGTCCTAACTTGTTCTTGATTGGAGCAATTGCAAGTGTTACAACTGACCCACGTTACAACTGTCCCCGTTCTCCCCTACCACATATGCTGAAAAACAGTTTCATCTCATCGGAAATGTTTTGTCTGAACTGGGATTGAGGTAAATACCATCTGAACTGCCCGCCCTGGAACACAGCCACCGTATGGATGTGATCCATGAGTCTTTAAGAACCATTACTGCATAAAGAGAAAATCCCACCAGTGAGTCTATGAGGTTTGATTCAGAGGCTGAAGCATTTAAAACACATTGGACTATTTCTGTCTTTACAGAAGGATTTGGAAGATGCAGCTAAATAGACAGAAGCGGCACTCACTCTATGCAGCTGTCAAGTACATGCAAAGGAGGTTGTAAGTGCACTGGGCACCCAGCTCCATACCCGGTTGAGAGCCAGCCAACAATTTAGACCCATCGTGATTAATCAGCAGCTGTTAGTTTTAAAGTCCTTTGTCAAATATGTGGGACTCTTGGCTGTGAGGATCCACCAGCTTGTGTACATAAGTTTTAATTTTAGTTGTACAGTGTATTCCCTATGCAAAAGCCGGATACAACATGTTAAATATTTATTGAGCACGTCAGAGAGGTGATGCCTCCAGTGTCATTTTCATAGCCTGCATTTGCCTTTGTTGTGCTACAGTGCATTATATTAAAATGTCAGCTATACAAATAACTGTCTGTGTGACTTGGGCACAGTGCAGCCCAGGTGGCATCATAAAACACCTACAGCACATACCAAAAACCTGCACAGCTATATCGAGTAGCAGCTTTTTGTCTCATTTAGGGAGGTAATTTGTGAGATCTTAATATTTGCCCCAGGAAACAAACCATATTTGATGCCAAACACTTGATGCTAAAGTGTTCTCGTGCTGCACTGTTTTTTTTTTGTTTTTTTTTTTTGGCAGTGAGGCTGCCTAATGGGTACTGAGTTATCTTGTAGTTTAAATTTTAATTTTCTGAAGTGGCCCTGTCATTGTTGTTTCCCCCCTGCCAGAAACACATCATATCCCACTGTGCTGGAGAGGTTTTACTAAGAGGGGATTTTTGGTTTTTATTTGCAATAGTCCCACAGACAGGCAGTCGGAAAAATCAGCATGAAGATGTCCAGTTTAGCACTATTTAGCAATTATAAATTACAGAGAGCAAGTAAGGACAAAGATAAATGGCAACGCTGATTATAAAACAAGCATAAGTCAAAGAACGTGTGCTCAGGTCAGGATCGACCAGTAACATTTGCGGGCAGGGAGCAACACATTTACCACTCTATTAAGAATAGATGAGCTCATTTAATTTGCAAAGAGTAACTTGATTTTGAACCACAAAAGCAGGCCTCACTTATGTTGGATAAAGCATATTACATAAACAAAAAACCTTTATTTTTTATGATGATAAGCTGAAGTAGCCTGGTAATGAAATCAACAGAGCAAACCGACATATCTTTGGGGTTCTTTATTCTAAATAAAACACATGTAGTGCTCAGATAAAATTAAAATAAAAAGCCACAGTCTTCTTAATATACTTTTCCCACAACAGCAGATGACTCACACAGTTTCTCTACTTACTAGTCAATGCTACAGCCATTGTAAAAGTGCTAATATCTTCAAAATACAGGAAATAATGGAAATGTAAGGAAATGTTTGCAGCTGTGGGAACAAAATCCATAATTAGCTTTAAGCGTATTGTAATTCTAACACATTCTAAGTCTTAAGCAAACTCAAAAAAAGATGTAATTTGGAAAAAAAAAAAAAAAGGTTTAGGGTGAGGGCAAGAAAAAAGTGAGAAAGCACAAAAATAAATAGCATGGACCCTCAGAAGGACTAAGTAGTTCAAAAGTTGGATGGATGGATGGATGGATGGATGGATGGATGGATGGATGGATGGATGGATGGATGGATGGATGGTCTAACAAACCCATTTTCCTTTAACACTGTGTTTGTAGTTCATAGTTTCCACTAACAAGGCTGTAAAGTTTCTCAAATAAGAATTATAAATTGCAGAAGTTCATTAATTTTCTGAGTCTTTAAGCTAATACTTAGCATTAGCTGACTAGTTCCAAAACAGCTGTTCTGAAACCATAGTGCAAAGTGTCACGCAATGTTGATATTTTGTTCTGTTTTATATTTTAAATTGTTTTATTTTAATGGGTTTTTTATGCTTTTATGAATTTATATTGTGTTTTTAGTGTTCTTTACAGCACTTTGGTCCACTGTGGTTGTTTTAAAGTGCTTTACAAATAAAGTTGGATTGGAGTAATTTTTATAAAACGGTCCTGATGTTTTTCCTCAGTTAGTGTTGGTAAAAACACACAATACTTAATTATACATTCACACATACCTACTGTCCAGACTTGTTTTGGCACCATGCATCTCTTCAAAATGTCAAGTTCATATTAGATGCTTTTCAAATTCTCTCTATATGTCCTCATTTAGGTCCAGTCACCTTTTTACTGAACTATTTCAGACCATTGTTGTTCTGAATACCAAGTAAAACCTGCAATGCATTTGCAGGGATGGAATGTTTTTGGGAGGACTCTACCTGCTTTGGCAGAGGGGTGCACTGTCTGAGTGCATCTGAGTTAATTACATTCAATATTGTTCATCCATTTCATGCTGTGACAGGGAAACAGAGAAAATACAAACCACTTTTACCAATGCCATTTTTTATTTTGGACAGGATTAGCTTCAAACCAACAAAATGCACTCTATCTATTAAGTGAAAACAGTATATTCCGTTATGCAGCTGAAAACTCAATCCAAGTCTTACTGGTTTTAGTGCGATGGAGAATAAAAAAGACAACATCTGACTTCTCCTTCTCACTGGCCTTTTTTTCACCTTGTTTGTGACCCTGAAATCAATCCTCAAAAGCACCATCTTGAAGGATTTCCTTAAAATTCCCATGAAAAAGCTTGTAGTATTTGAAGAACTAATCTACAATCAAACCCCATGATGCATAAAAGAGGCACATCTAGATTTTATAAACCACTTTAAAGATGAAAGTTGTCATCACTCAGGAGTTGCATTAGTTAAAATGCTGCCATCATCGCCAGTGGGAGGGACTGTGACGCCGGGAAAGGCGTCACAGCGAGGACTCGAGGAGGTACAGATTTAGAAAATGAGAAGAGACAAAGCATCCAGACACAGAAAAATCATTGTGCTGCTTTATTTATTTATTTATCGTTTCATTTTTTTTTTTTTTTCAACAAATACTTCCATTTTGCATCTCAGCAAGTGTTATATGTTATAATCACAGTTTCCGACCAATCAGAGGAAATCCTGCCAGGCTGCACGCCAACGTACGGATTAGTTCACCATGGTCTACCACCAAATATGCTTCCTTTTTTACAGGGGTTATTTTTGCATTTTCTCTCTTCGTCTTTCTTATTTTAGGCTTTCACTCTGACCCTTTTCTCTTAAATCTTCAACCCAGATTATTTTCAATTGTTACCGGGCTGTGTTCATACCAGAATCTGATGAAACTGGACCCATGTGACTGCCTAGACATCTTTCAGTCTTCAAAAAAATGACACCCCCCTGCTACAGCAATTGTAAAACTGCTAATATCTTCAGAAATATTGACGATATTAGCAGTTACATGCATTGATTGATTGATTGATTGATTGACTGAGAGCAGTGGAAATAAAACAGTGAACGATGCCTTTCCTAGTTTCCCTGTATTTCCATTATTTACCAGTGTTCTTTCTTTCCTCTTTTCGATGTGAAGGAGATAGTATTACTGATAATTGTATTGTTTTTCACACCTGGATTCGTACTTACTTCGTTCCATTTATCACACGGGTACATAACTTGGCTTATTAGTCAAATCTGAGGCAAGCATAACTAATTAATCTTCGCAAGTAAACCCTTTGATAACATGCTGATATTGCACTTCAGTAAGTTGTCACAGCTTTCCATTTACAGACACAACAGGTCACTCTGATGCTTTGCAGTTCTGCTTAAACGTAGGTGGACTCATTTGCAAGGAAAGACAAAGAAGTCACGGTTAACCTTAAGTTATTCTGCTAATTGTACTTTCTATCTGTGCACCGTCAACTAATTCCCCGGGGGTTCCTTTGGAGGTAACTTTATAAATAGACTCCATTCCTACATGCAATGACAAGATATGCTAAAGATCCCCAAACTGCACCATAACATGGGACTCATCAGCCCTTGAATTGCTGATATTGTAATTACGATGCACGACAGCGCTGTGCTTGTTAATGCTAATGACATTAGCGTGTCGGTGTCCTGTTGACTTGATGATTGTTAAGTAATCATACGGATGCACTACTTAAAAAGAAATTACAGAGAAGATATGTAATCCACCTCTCCTTTAGTTTAAGCTGATTTTTTTCCATAAATTATACAGATATTCCCCTCTGGAGCCTTTGAGCTCTTAAAACAAAACAATTAGGGGAATTAATCAAACATCTGCTATTCTCTGGAGGTAAGTGCATACAAAAGCAATGTTAAATTAAATAGTTTAGAATTATTTACTCCACTGTTCTATTTTTAAATCACATCATGTCAGGTAACATGGTGTGCTAAACGATTACAGAGGACAGGCTTTTTCTGCTGTTACAGAACATCCTTTTCAAATTTAAAGAGCTTTTATAAAACTAGGAGTAGGAATAGACACCGACGTTATGTAAAAATGTGCAAAACTTTAATATGAATATGAAGGACCTCTGGTGTGCTGGCACTTCTATTTATACAGATTCAAGGTTCAAGATTCACTTTTTGTCATTAAATTTGATACGAGCAACTAATTGCTGGTGTGGTGAGAATGATGAGTTAAATTCTTGCATAACACAGATGATTCATGATGTCGGTACAGTCTGTGGCTCTTTGATAAGCCTTTTCATGCAATACAATGTCCTTCTTATAACATACCGCAGGCAAAGCTTCCATAAAATAAACAGGCGCTGTCCTCCACAGCTGCTTTCATTGCGGTTCATTCAACACATGCTGCGTCCAGGGATCAATACGTCTTCACCTTGTGCATCGTAGAAGCCAGATTAGATGCAGTTCCAAGGGTAATAATGAGCAGTGCTCGAACTCTATTCTCTCAGACATGCAAGACAGTAATATTTGAATTGATCTGTTTTTAGACATTCAAGGCCAAGTGTAGTAAGGTTAGAATAATGTTTTTGTTTGTTTTTTTTCTTTTTTGAGGAAATGCAACAACAACAAAAGACCTTTTGTGTTTATCACAAAATTAAATGCTTTCTCACATGATACACACAGCAGTATACAGGTATAATAATTTAATCATTTGTGTGTGTGTGTGTGTGTGTGTGTGTGCGCGCGTGCGTGCGTGTGTGTGTGTGTGTGTGTCAGGTTAAAATGCCTTATTTTTTTGTATGTTAAAAAGCCCATTATTTTTGTGAAATGTTTTCCACAGGTCATTAAGAAGTCTATGTGTTCTTTGGTATTATTGTAGCTTCATAGGTATTGATACTGAGGTACACAGTTATAATATAATTACATTTTTTATTTAATTAATTAATTAATTAATTAAGAAAAATTGAGGTTTATACAAATTTAATATTACATTTAAAATGGTTGTTTTTATAACCATTTCATATTTGGTTTAAAAAGTTATTGTATTTAGAAAGGTTTATTTAAAATGAGCAATACACTGTTCAGTGTTTCATGATTGACTGATACTGTCTGACAGGAAGTTGATGTGCGCATGTGCATCATTCATGTTGTTATTGCAATGGCTGCCGTGTAATAAACTATGGACGAGTGAGAAAGTGAGAAAACGCAGCTAGTTCGTGGTCTTTTATAACCTAACGCAGCCATCCCCCGCGAACGTCAGGGCAGACATGTGTGTGTGTGTGTGTGTGTGTATTTATATATTTATTTTTAATTAATTAATTTTTTTTTTTTTTAAGCATACTATCCGACAAACAATTACATTCAGTCCTTTGAATTTTCTGCAAAATCAGTTCAGGTTTATTACAAATTAAAATAGGCCGCTGAGCTCAGGATACCAGAATAGACAGACGCTCTGTTCTGGCATCCTGAGCGCAACTGCTCATGACACCACGGTCGGATGAAGTCACTCACGAAGGCTGCATCTCTTTCCACATGAGCATTTTAATAGTTTCAGAGATAATCTCTGAGCATTCTAACAGGCCTGAAATGTGTATCACATGACCGAGGAACTGACACAAAACACAACAGCACACAGGGCTCCAAATGTAGTCAGTAGTCTCATGAGAAAAACAAAAACTGATGTGCACGACAGCTGACAATAGAGACATGAACAGAGTGTACGATAATTCAGTATTATGTTGGTCAGCATGGTTGAAAATGATGCAGTATGTGAAATAAGGACACACAGAGATCAGGTGGATATGAGGGTGAAGGTCATAGTTTCCAAAAATCCCCATTCTGTCCGTCATTACAACCCAATGTCAGTGTTTCATAATGAAAACAAGGTCAGGAGTCTTTTCAAAAGTCAGCTCTCAGGAGGTTAAAATCTGAATAAAAAGTGCAGTAATGGACGTAAATGTAGCAAAATTTTTAGAACAAAAATGTACTCGTGTAGACACAGACGGAGTGACAGAAAAATACATTTACTGAGTCCCAGTCTTCAGTAAAGTAAAAAGACTAAAACATGCCTCAGTACTGTCACAGCTCTGCTCTGTCATGGAGGTTGTCTGTTTAGCTGAAATCACCATCAAATGTGGAGACCGGAAGTCCCGCCTCTTCCACTGCGCATCATCAGACCCAAAAATGAAAAACGGAAAAACTGTGCCACCAACTACAAGTATGGCGTTTGTCAATCCAAAAGGTAATTTTCCAAGTTAAGGAAGTGAGTTTGTGGGAAAGACAGTAAGGCAACATGTCCGTTTGGGTGAAACAGCTCTGTGGACGGCATCTCATACCTGACACACAGCTGTTACCTCAGCGTACTGGAACTTGTTCTTTGAGAGTGACATAAAACACTATTAACAGAGGTGAAGATCAGTACAAGTCTGGTCATGTTGAAGCTTTATTCCATTATTATTAGACTCACAGACTACTACCGTGTAGCTCTCATATCATTCATGTACATAAAGGGCAATACAGGATCGAAAACTGGCTGTAATAGTAATTTATATGAAATAAAGTGGCGTTATGTGTAAATGGAAGGGCAGGACTTTATTAGTATTTATCAGTATAGGTTTTGTGTGGTAATTTTATACACAGTCTGACTTTTTGCTGAAGTGATTTTAATTGTAAGAGTGAAAATAAACATTTCTTCTTCTATTTCTTCTATTCGTGTGTTGACCCATGGGGATCCACAGGTTTTAGGTGTGATCGTTTTTACGTTGTTGTGTATTCATGCATGCTGTACTGCATTTGTCCAGCAGTCACCACCAAAGCATTATGGGTAAAACAACGGGATTATAAGGCTATTCTTTTCCAAAATATTGGTTCTATCAACTTGCCGTTTTCACTAGTCTGTTCCTTGACTAAAAAATGCAAAAGTATGCCAAACTGCAGCAATCAGCTCTTTCCAGATTTGGTGTGGATCCCAAAACACACACTTGGCTTTTATAATATAGATTATTCATTTCAATCCAACACTTTGTACACGTACTGTCTTCCACCAGCCAACAGTAAAATACAAACAGTTTTGCTATTGTTCTGAGTAAGACACATTTTGGCTAACATCCCATTAAATTGTTACTGAACCTGCTGATAAAAAATTAAAGTACAGCTTACCACCTTTCTAATAATTTATACCAATTACTGACATTAGTCTTTAGAGTTGGAAAACTGACTTAAAGTAAATATCAAGCATAGTAGTTGAGGATGTGATGTGTTTTATGTGTTATTTGATTATTATTTTGTAAATCCAGAACAGAGAACACATAAGCGTTGTGATTTCAGGTTTTCCTTATTTTCCCACTTGTCTCCATGACAGTCCCTATAAAAAACTGTTGACTGACTGTGGTTCAATTAGGGATATTTTTCCTGAGGGAATTACCCAGAATTCATTGTGCTATATGACTTTAAAACTGTGTGTTACCAGTGAAAGCCCAGAGGCATAACAAGAAGATAAACAGGATATTTACAAAGAAACATTTACAAAGAAGAGGAAAGAAAAGGATCTGTTTACACACAAATGCATCAACTGTTTCTGTTTATTTTCTGTTTATGGTACTGTTCTTACAAAAATGAGTCCCAAAACCATCAACATTTACTACTGGGACAACTTTTGCACCTAAACAATGAATTACTTTTGAGCTGTCGCTTATGTGTGTTGCTTTGAATGCTGATGTGATTGTGTTATTGAGGTCACATGACATATACGACAGTACCATTCCATGCCTTTTAGACCAGTGATTCTCAACTGGTGGTGGTGGTGGTGGTGGTGATGGTGGTGATGGGGGGGGGGGGGGGGTCTTTGCCTCGGCAAAAAAAAAACC
>JAQQZY010000005.1:54065612-54081169 GCA_030068375.1 Ostorhinchus rueppellii
TGGGATAGGCTCCATGTGACCCCCGTGACCCTAGTGAGGATAAAGCGGGTATAGAAGATGAATGAATGAATGAACGAATATCTGTAAATCAATATATTTAAATTCGTTGCCATGTTTATGAAATGACTTCTCGTGTCATCTTGCAATAATAAACAAATCATTGCATTTGTGATTTAATGGGAAAACCGACATTACGCACTTCTGTTTTTTCGACAACACGTCCGCATGTAATTCTTTTTGGAGTTTCACTTCTTTTACTCTGCTGTGGCTCCTCACAGTGAGTAGCACACTCCCCCCACCCATCCAGAAAACTGTCATGCGCACATGTGCGTTTTGTATTAGGAGGGGAGGGCGTGGAAAGGGAAAAAAAAAAACAAACAAAGGGCACCAGTGGGTTTAGGAGCCACTGGTAAGAGACACTAATACGGCTGTGGAGACCCCGGAGAGGAAAAGCAGAAAGGAGAAGAAGAAGGTACCGGCTCCACTCCTTATTTCTTTGCCGCATTTCCGGCTCAGCTTGGCGCAAGTCAGTATTCTGATACTTCCGTGTCGTCTGCTAAGAAAGTTGCCGAAAACTCGCTCGCTGGATGTTGTCCCGTTTCAGTGTTTCCGTCGTCCACCACAGACTGAATCTGTTCGACTGACCGTGGTGTAGTTTAGTTCTGTCATCATGTGGTTTCAGGTGCCACTGTTTTTTACCGTCTACTTCTGCATCTGTGTTTGTAAAACGGTCACAGAGAAAACTGTCTGACCAATCAGTGTCTGCAGTGTTTGTACGTCACATTTTGGATCTACGGCAGAGGCAGCACTAAAAAGCTAGCACTGGGTACCGGATTCCAGGTACTTTTTCGTAAACGCATGCATACCATTCTGTTATTTGTGTTATTTTTTTGAAAGCTTCTGGTTTCAAATAAAAGGTTTACTAAACTAACGCAAGAGTCTGCTTGAATATTTTCCTGGTGTCATTTTATGCATCAAACGGTTACATTTAAATTTTTTACTGTGCTTTAGAGGAGAAATTAGAATATCAAGATATATATCGTGTTTTGCAATATAGCCTAAAAATATCGAGATATTGGTTTTAGGCCATATGGTGCAGCCCTACCTGACTGTGACCATGTCTTACTTTCAACACTGCTTTTGTTGAATCTTTAACACCATTTTCATTTCCACCTTAAATCTTGTTTGTTGAGTGTTTTTATTGTATATTGAGTCACAGAATAAAGTCATTGTTTTTTATACCCAAACCCATGAACATTCCCACCCTGTTGAAAAAAAGGATTAATAATAATAATAATAATAATAATAATAATAATAATAATAATAATAATAATAATAATAATAATAATTTAAATAAATAAATGACACGGATATTAGTCATAGAGTGGTATTTATAAGATTACTGTGGAATAAGTGAGGAATCTACCTCTTTTATGTGATTCAGAACAGGTTGCCAGGTACTGAAAAAAATTACTGGCACATCCTCCTATAGAATATCTGATTTTTTTTTTTTTTCAATGTTAAATGATGTAAAAGATTATGAAACCAACATTTACATGTTGGTTGTTGTTTATTTTCCATCTTTTATGCCGTTTTCATGTGGTTACATTCTTTGTATTGTTTGTTGTTGCTTTTTTTTTTTTTTTTTTTTTACAGTGTTCTCACCTAAGAATCCAGGTACTAAAAGGAGCAAAGTAAGTGTGACATTATTAAATCAGCGACTACAGGGGTGTTATCACCTTGATAAAACATGCAGTGCTGTTCATTTTCTGTCTATGTATTTCAATATCTAGTCACTTTTCTCTGCTGGAGTTTTTTTTACTTGTTTGTTTGTTTCCAGAAAAAAATAAATTATAAAATGTAAGTGCTTTTTTTTTGTTGTGGAAAACCAGCTTTTTTCGTAATATATAATAGCTGTTGCACCACCAGCGAAGCCCCATTATTGCAGTATTTTAGTTGTAAATCTAAACAATATTCATGCTGTATTACATTCTCTAATATTCTCACTGTACATTTGTGCAGTGTTAACATTTTTAAATACATCCTTTGTGCAGACCTCCTTCTGTTGAACCACATACACATACAGCACATCCAAAACTTTTGACGAAGATAACTTTTACATGAATAACAACATACTCTTCTTGCAGAATCCCATCTGGCAGCTGGCAAACTAAGTCACCCTCTCAATATGGAGCAGGTCAGTGCTTTTGTGATTACAACTATTAGTTCCTGCAACATGAATTTTAGGTATTTTAGAACCAAAAATAAAGATTTAGGGTACTAGAAGACAGAGGCAGACTGTAAAAAAGAATGATTTGAGAGTAGAAGAGTGCGTCGTGTGGAAGGAACAAATGAAGAGTGACTGACACAAAACTTAAAAAGTGATGCTCAGATGCTTCAGAAATTAATGGCAGAGCTCTCTTTGTTCAAGAGTGCAGAGTGACAGAGCTAATTATAGCCATCAGGGTGTTCTTACGTACAAAAGAAACGAGGCAAAGCCAAGCTAGGGGAGTACGTACTCAGCAGGTGGAAACATCTGCGCAAAAATCCCCCTGGGACAGTGGCACAGTCGTTAGCGCATGTGACTCCTCTTATTAGCTGAATTTCTGCTTAGGTACTATAACACCGTGTCCTTGTGACTCTACTTATCTGCTTAAATAAACTTTATTTTCTTAAACACTTCCACCTACTCCTCTCCCCCTCTTTTGACATGTTGGTGCAGCTGCTCTTTTGCACTATTTAATTAGAGTCGCTGTGCACGTTGCTGAACTTAAAAGAGGTCAAACATCAGTCATATGTACGAGGTGATGGGTATCCACATGATTCCAACGCCAGCCCCTTTTTATGCACCAACTGTCATTTTCATACAGTCATTTACTATTCACAATTTTAAAAAAAGAACTATATTTGTTCCAAGGTGAAGGCAAATGCGTATCCTTCACAAAAAACAAAAAAAACCAGCAGTGTTCCATCCTGGCTGAGCCTGATAAAGTCCTGGATGAATGACTTCAACACTCACTTAGGTAATTCATCTTATGATTGGAAACTACTTTAATGAGGAAGAAAAAATAGGTTTAATTATGCTCTTTTTTTCCCCCTCAATATCAGCTTAGGTGTGAGCACAGACAGAGAGATGTACATAGAGCTGGGAGTTAAATAATTAAAGAAAAGCTGTGAAAATGCAAAGTGAGGTGTGTCTTGCAGGAGCGGAGAATAAGCAGAGAGTGTGATGTTTATGGGGAGATGCTGAGGTATCATCTGATCCAGCACAAAAACAGACTTCAGTTATTAAGAAAAAGGAAAAAAAAATGCTATGAATTATTTAAAAAAAGGGTTAATTTAGACCAGCTAAATTAAGGAACAGAGATGAGCATAATAAATAACCCATATTCACCAATAGCACCAACATGACCAACGAATTCATAAACCTGTCAATAACACAGTCTTTATCACTCCTGCATCCTAAATATCACTGCTCTTCTGTTTGTCGGTAACCCCGCTCTCCCCTTTTGCTATCTTCTGTGTGCCCCCCTAAACTCACTGCGGTGCAGCACTGCCCTCCCTGGTTCTTAATAGGAAAATCTAAAAAAGAATTACAACTTCATTTTATTTCGTATTTTATTTCGAACATGTAGACAAAGAAAGTAAAACAAAACAAGACCCGCCAACCAGATATCAATAGTGATACTTACGATGTTGATAGGTAAACAATGTAATGTACAATGTAGCAATATAAGTTGTAATAATACAACTAAAATAAATAAATAGTGACACGTGCTCGAAAGGGAGTAGTATATAAATATAAACATATATACTACTACCCCAATCTCTATTCTTCACGGATTCTCTGTAAATAATAACAATTATGATATTATAATAATAACTAATTTAAAACCAATAACAACAACAATACGATAATGTGACACACATTTTTTGATAATTATACTAATATAGAATGTCCTTATAATTTTTAGAAGAAAAAAACTGAAGAAAACAAAACATACAAAAAAAAACAATCAAACATCAACAAATATCAACAAAGGAAGTAATATTTTGTGTAGTATTCTATCTAATATTGTAGTATAATATTATTATATGATATAATAAAGTAATATTCTATGGAATACTATTATATAATATAATAAAGTTATGTTCTTTGTAATATTCTATATAAAACCCCATCATCAGTAGACCGCCATGCCCCGCCCCCTCATGCCTCGTCCTCTCTGTATTTTGTAAAAATCATGTTTCTATTTGTTTTTAAACTGTTTGATGTTTGGACATGGTTTCAGTTCTGCACTCAGGCTGTTCCATTGTTTTCCACCTTTATTTGATAAGCAGAATCATTTCAGTGTGGTTCGACATCTTTGGATCTTAAAATTTGTCATTTTGCTCATTTCACTCACCCCCTCCCTCTCTTTCCTGAAACAGTTTCTGTAGATGATTTGGTAATTGATTGTTTCTGGCTTTGTACAGAAATTGTGCTGTTTGGAATTCGACCATATCATGAAGTTTTTTTCTTTTTGACTTTACAAACAGTATAGTGTTGTGTTCATGATAGCCTACGTTGTGAATTATTCTGATAGTTCTTTTTTGTAAGATGAACAGTGGATCTAATGAACTTTTATATGTATTGCCCCACAGCTCTGTGCAGTAATTTAGCTACGGTAAAACCAGGGAACAGAACAGTGTGTGAAGTGCTTTGTTGTCTAAAAAGTGCCTTGCTTTAGCCATTACACAGATGCTTCTGGATATTTTAGTGCAGATGTATTTAATGTGGGGTTTCCAGCAAATCTGGTCATTTACTATCCCCCCTAAGAATATGATTTCGTGCACTCTTTCTAAATCAACACAACATGGGTATCTGTACCCATACTTGGTGGTCTATATTTCTGTTACCGAATATCATATTTTTTGTCTTGCTCAAGTTTAGTGACAGGTTGTTTTTATCAAACCAGTTTTCAATTTTGATGAATTCTGAAGTGAAAGTGTCTAAAAGTTGTTTTAAATTCTCACCTGAACCATATATATATATATTTGTGTCATCAGCAAATAAGATGAATTTCAGTATTTGAGATGTTTTACATCTGTCTTTGATGTACATAATGAATAATTTCTGACCCAACACAGACCCTTGTGGAACCCCACACACCAACTTAGCTTCCAGGGAGGGCTGGTGATGGTGACACACAAAATAGTAAAATATGTGGCCGCAAGAATAAATTATGCATCAATCTCATAAAAAGTTGACACCCTGTTTGTGGTGTTAAACTATGAGAATGAATGCAAACAAAAAAAGATAAATAAATAAATAAACCTGTCGATAAGATGAAGGAAACTATACAAATTTGCATCTGTAAGTTGACAGAAGAACACACTATGTTTCTGAAAGTTAAGGCAGGATTCTTCAAGGCGTCATTTCCATAATGTCATGTCCTCAGATTGGGCTGAAGGGCTGCTCCACTGTCCATGATCCAACCAAGGACCTAACCAGAGTCTTATCATTGAAGAATTTTCAAGGATGCTTCTGTGGATGCTCATCTTACCTTCATGCACCCACGAGCCTTTGAGCAAGTGTTGTAGAAGAGCCTCTACGTTAATAAGTTATGTATTACTGGGATATAGCATGTTTAATACACAACAGACTCAATATGCTTATACATAAATAAATGGAAGATCCAGGGGAAAATTAAAACAAAGTGCTTAGACAATAAAAGATAGAAATACTGCGAAATAAAAGTAGAATGCATTAAGATGGAATAAAAGAGAATACTGTGGTTAAAAAATATTAAAGTATTGTACAGTACTGCACAGTGCAGTGTGACTTAAAAAAAATTACAGTGTGATAAGAATAAGTTTAAGCAGCCGTGTTAAGTCTGTAAAAGTCATTTCTGGGTTCAAACTGTACACCTGTAAGTTTGTTTACTATACCTTCTTTCTTTAGTGAGACACCAGTGTGGGTTCAGAAGGGGATGCATTGATTTATTGAACTCAAATACAGTGATTAATGTCATTTTTAATGTCGCCTGGTTATTAAGATGATGGGCCATCCCTGTCCTGCTGCTGGTGACGACGGGGCGTGGTTTCGACTTCCCATGCACATATCCACACACGCACACGCTCAAACATGCATATAGACCCACACCTACTTGATAGTTTTTACCCTCAGGTTACACTGCTTTTGAGTTATTTAGCCTTAAAAGCACCAATGTTATTCTATTTGTTTGTTTGTTTGTTTTCATTTGTTGTGTGCTACTGGTTGTTGGGATCTATTCTGTCCTTCAGATTCACTGATGGTCTTCTATTGTTGATGTTACTGTTTTGTTTTTGCCTGTTGTTTGTTTCTGGTTTAGGGTCAGTATCAGTGTTTGTCTGTGGATAACCTTGTCTTGTTCTCCCATCAGGTAATATTTGTGCAGTTATAAAATAATTTAATCCATCCAATCGGGGGTATTGACCTAAGACTCAAAACCATCTTTATATCAAACCTGTCAAGCAACTTATGGGACCTACTACATTTATATAAGAGGCCAAATGACTGAACAGGACAAGTAAAAAAAAACAAAAGACAATGGACAAAAATGACTACAGAATTAAATTCTGAAAATAATCTTAACCTAATTGATAAAATGCTGAAAATATCTTTCTTGTCTTGAGATCACTTATTATCTTAGTGTCTAAAACACTGCTCCATTTACACTGCACTGCGTCATTTCACTTCATGTTCAGCTGTTTCTGCTACTAAGCTAATATTACTTTATCCTTCGTCTTGTGTTAGGGAAGGCACAGATCCATTTTAGGGTTTAAATGCATAAATGAACCACATAAAAGTTGTGTATTGTATTAAGGCTGTTTGACTTTGTCAGAAACCTCTATTTCAACAAAATAATCTCATTTTTTCTGCACTAAATTATGAAATGTTCTGGTTGAAATTGTGAAATAAAAAATATTACAAAACTAGAAAAACAATTGGAGAGCAAAGACCTCCGCCAAGATAGTGTCTGTACTTTCCTCCACTAGATGGCTCATAGGCAGCTCAGTGTCGTCATGCCCTATCTCCTAATGATAAATAAATGGTTAAAAAATTCCTGGATCCAGATGGTGATCCGGATCACCACCAACATTTTATCACTTGTTCATGGTCCAAATACTTTCATTTCATCCAAATCCATTCAAAACTTTTCAAGTTATTTTAAACACAAACAGATAAACATAAAAACCTAACCTCCTTGGTGGAGGTAATAATTACAATCAAGGTGACACGGTGGTGCAGTGGATAGCACTTGTACCTCACAGCAAGAAGGTCCTGGGTTTGGTTCCAATACCAGTCGATGGTGGGACCTTTCTGTGTGGAGTTTGCATGTTCTTCTGTGTCTGTGTAGGTTCTCTCCGGGTACTCCAGCTTCCTCCCATCATCCAAGAACATGCACTGATGAGGTTAATGTGAGAGGGATTGTTTGTCTCTATATGTCAGCCCAGTGCAGAGCCGGCCCAAGGCATAAGCCAACTACGCACCTGCTTAGGGCCCCGCGGCCACTAAGGGCCCCCAAGAGCAATTAAAAAAAAGTTTTTGCATCCATGAATGACGATTAATGATCAGATTATACTACTGTACAAAAACACACTTTTCTGTGGTGCTGTTGATGTAGGCCTAGTGATTCTTCCTGCCTCTGTTTAAATGTGAAAACTGCTCCACCATAATGTGTGCCTCCTGCCGAGTAGTGTGCACTACACATCCAACTCACGAGTACTTCCAATCAAAACAATGTCACAAAAAAGGACGTATCCTTCTGGGGCTGAAAAAAGAAAGAGGAAGAGGACAAAAAACGCTAATAAAACTAAAAAAAAAACACACAAAAGAGGGCCCCAAAATCCAATTTTGCTTAGGGCCCAATGGAAACTTGGGCCGGCTGTGGCACTGTGATGAACTGGAGACATGTTCAGGGTGTACCCCACCTTCACTCTTAAGTAGCTGGGAGTTATACTCTCATGAACCAAGTGTTAAAGGTTGCATATATTATACTGGCACTGCAACGATCTTTTTTTTAAACTGATAAATCCATTGATTATTTTCTCCGATTTGATATGCAAAAGAATAATTAAAAAAAAACCAGTTAAATTGTGAAAAAGACATGTTTGAAAATGACAAATTGTTGTTTTTTTTTCCAGAACCACCTGAAACAACCACCACAAAAAGTACTAGCAAGAAAGTCTATGTAGAAATAAGAACAACAATAAAACAACAGCAGTATAAAAGGATTTATAAAAATATCTATACATACAAACAAGTCCAATGACATCTGCAAACAATATGAGCACTGCAGTCTTCAAAATATTTGGATCCAGCTGACTAACAACTTAAGATTGAACTAACGTATGACTTTGTGTTGATCCTGGCATCATGTGCGTCACATTAAACGTCCATGTCAAACTCAACAGTGGAACCAATGTTTAATGCCGGCAAAAGTGAGAATATGAAACTTCAATTCAGGAAAGTTGTAATAAAAAAATTTTTTTTTGATTAATCGCTTCAATTCCATATTATACAGATTTTAATGTCCTGTGTTACTTATATAACCATTTATAAGTTATATGTAGACTTTATTCAGCCTTTATGTTTGCACATGTACATATTTCCAGATATTTTATTAAATACCACTGTCACTGCTAATGTGTAATAATGAGCTCCAGAACTGCTCCAGTCAGTGAGGCGCTGCCTGAACAGATGTAGATGCTTGTTGTTACCACTTTCATTTGTGTTTTCATTTTCCATCTATTAATAACAGAGTCAAATATGTGCGTCAGTGAACCGTGGGGCTGGGGTGGGACCTTTTCAATGACACCTCCTACACACTTTCTAGTCTGGTCCATTTACAGATGTATCGATTGCTGGGAAGAAGGACTCTCACCCAGATCATGAAGGACTCAAGTTGGAAGAGCTGGACTACCCAAGAAGGATCCTTGACTTTGAGAAACAACAAGAGACCAGATTCATTTAACTGCTGTGACTGTGAAAGGATGCTTTCATTTCTCTGTTCACAAAGGGAACAACAGTCAGATGTCAAACGGAACAATGGTGCAGGTGCAGCAATTATGTTTCCTCAAAATATATATTCAGTACTTTGTAAGGAAGATTTATAAGAGTGACGGTTATCTCTGAATAATGTGAGGCAGACTCTGAGAGGAACTGTGTCAGCAGCGTTTAATTCAGCTCAGGTTAGGTGTCTAACAAACGACAGCGTCACACATTCTAAATCATTTTGAGCATCATCCACCAATTCTGACAGAAGTAAGACACAGATAGCTCTGTTTTTATTTTTCAAGAGTAGATGGGAACATTAGTTTTAAAAAAATATATATTGGGTCTGTCAAAACTAATGCGTTAACATGGATTAATCCATCATCATGACTAATTTGATTGAAACTTTTTTTAATGCAATTAACCCGTCTGCAGTTCAGAATGACAGAACGTCTCTACAAATGTGTTTCAGGCATTTTGAGTTAGCATCGCACATGCGCAAATGGGCATTTGGACGGGTAGTGATAGGCAGCAGAACCGACCCATAAAGATGGAAGACACTAAACAGCACATTATCCTTCTGGATGGAAATATGAGGACAAAAAACCCAAGATGGAACAATTATTTCAAGTTGTTTTGTTGAAACTGTTGAAGGTATTAGTAAAACATGTTAAGTACATTTATATGTGTTCTTTTTTTCCTTTAGTCTGTTTACTGATGCAAAAATGAAACGTGATTAATATAGATTAAATGATATTTAATCATGATTAATCCAAATGAATCTACAGCAACCCTGTGATTAAGCTAATGAAAAATTCTAATTGTTTGACAGCATTAATACACACACACACACACACACACACACACACACACACACACACACACACACTGCTGCTGTGTACCCAAATATACCCAAATAACCCAAGATGAGAATGATTTGTTGGATGATTCATTGGAAGAAGCATCAATTATTTGTCTGTTTTTACTAGTATTGGAGTCCGGAACCATCTACTTCTTGATCATTTTAAAATATTTTCCATAAACACATCATTGTCTCAGGAAATGTGTGTCCACACAAAACCACTGAAAATACTGTAGTATAGGTGCAGGTGTGACGCTGCCACAGAAATACACTGAAGAGACAGAAGAAGATAGAGAATATACTGTACGTATAGAGCATGTGCAAAAAACTCATAGGACACAAACAAATGCAATTTGAAAAAAAAAAGTCTGCTGTTGTTTCTGTTATTGGTGTGGGGAGAGTATCTGCAGTGGTGTATCAGAAAAAAAATATACTAAGATGGAAAAGCAAGGGTGGCATTTTGAGATTGGTTCAACGTTGAACCTCACTTCAAAAACAAATGTATTCAAACTCCCAGAATGCTGGTTCCATATGGATGAAAGATCCATATGAGGAAAAAAAAAAACAAAAACATTTTGCAGGTACTCCTGAACTCGTGTCTGTGTAAACGACCCCCAAGTCAAGACGAAGAGCAGACCAGATTCACAATATTATAACTATTATAACTTCATATCCATTGTAGACCCATTCTAGGGTTAGGTTGAAGGTCGGAAACCAACCATCTTCAACCCTTAAAGACCCAGAACTGTTTTGTAACAGTTTCCAAACCAATTTTCCTCTACATTTCATCATTCCTGAGTGATTTACTGCCATTTATTCTTACATAGTCCTCTGCATTTTTAATTTTTCAGCGAAAATCAGATATGTTCTTACATTTAATTAAGATGTACATCATGCAGATGTTCATTAAAGCTCAGAAAAAATCCAAAGGTTATCATATAAAACCAGAGGAAACTGACTTTTTCAACAAAACATAATAGTAACAGATGATGAAAAGATAACAACCTGGATTTTACCTAAATTATTTAAATGTATTGATAGGATCAGTGGATGAACAGGTATTATTGTATATGTTAGTAATCCTCTTATTGTGTTCACATGCTGTGTGTGATTTCTGCTGTATTCTAGATGAACTTTTTGTGGTTGTCATATTTTTCTTCACATGCAGTTTTTCCACTTGAAAGAGACTGAGATGAAAAACCTTTAAATAAAAAAAAGATAAATAAATAAACTCCGAATCCAGGCCTGAAATGTAAATAAATTATTTTAAATAATATAAAATTGATTTATTTATGCTACTGTATTAAAGTTACTATTAAAAATATCATTCTTCCTGTATGTACAGGGCTTAACAACCACCACCCAGTATAAGGTGTTTTCCACTGCTGCCATAATTGAACAGTATTTCTGTTTACCAAAATATCTTTTTTATATTTCTATAATGGTTAATCCACCAGTATATGACAGATCTTTTGATCAAAACCACATCTTTAACCCTAGAACACTTTTGCTACAAAAAGTAACACCATCACTATCACAGTGATTTTTACCCGATACAACATACCCAACAAAAAGTACTTGTCATAAAAATAGATCAAAATATGACAACACATGACAAAATAGTGATTTTCTTTTATTCTCGACTGTGACATGTCTAACAAAAAAAGGGGAAAAAAAAAAAAAAAAAAAAGTCATGGGAGGACCCAAAAAAATCCTCAAAAATTACTGAAACATTAGGAATTGAAGAACAAAAAATCTCTCTGGGACATGTGACACTTCCCTGGTGAAGGCACAGACTCCTTGACACTCAAGACAAATCCAAACAAAATCATTTGCCCGGGTGAAAATCACCTGGCAATAGTGCTCTCGGGTTGATGCTAAAATAGAACTATTGTTGCTATCCATACATTTACACACATATAGTTTAATGTTTGCAAAAATGCAAAGGGAAATGCAGCAGCAAATGACAATTTTTTTATGAAGTTGCACAATTCCAGTCATTATCTGTCATTCCTGTGTAAAACTACATAAAAACAAACATACATAACAACAAAACAGAATGCAAACTGTTCTCTGCACCAAAGGTGGACACACTCAATATGGACATTTATGGTTATTATTTGTCAACAAGGACTATTTTGTTATTGTAATTGGTCATTTTCTGTATGAATAACAATGACATTGTTAATTTGAAACAAGTTTTTAATAAACTATAAAGTCATGTATGTTTTCTTGTTTTCATTACAGGTGGTCTAATAATTTTTTTAAACACCATATGCAGGAAAAAATGAACACTGAATATATATATAATGACACTAAGGTTTTAGCATTATATGTGACCCCTGTGACCAAATGACACAATCGTGTAATTGGATACTTCTAAATCTGTCATTCCAACAGTAAAAGACTCTTTAGTTGACAGATTTTACAACACCAGATTTTGTTGATACCTTTGTTGAGACAGACATGGCATCTTCTCTGAACAGCTTTTACTTTAATTATATTTTGGTAGTATTTGGAGCAGGAAGTTGAAACCAAATCACAGTGACGGTTTAATCATATCCCTGTAGATGTGGTTCGACCAGAATTGAAATGAAACTCTGAGAATACAACATAACACGGATATGGTAAGTCACCAAACAAGGCACATGTTCACAAAGTATATATTGAAATCCAAGGAGACCAGTTCATTCCAACACTATTCCAGAAGGACGATCTAGGAAAATGTAATAGAGGTAAACCTTTTGGACAAAAGTCTGACTGTGAAACTTTAGCCAGGAGTAGGTTCGGAGCATCAGTAACCTGACATGGAAACATGCACAGTGTTCATTCAGCAGACCTATGTGAAATAAATGAAATAAAATCCACAGAAATGTTTAAAGAAAGAGCAGTAACACTGTTACATCCTATGACTGTGCCAGTTAATTACACAGTATAGGAAAAAAATTCCACCTCCAGTCAACCACCCCCCCCATCAATCGATTTTTCCCTCGTTCCATTGCACAGAACAGAAATGCTCACTCCATCTCAATTGTCAGAGGCAGTAGGATCCACTTATAAGTTCTACTTCTCAGGTAATTGCAATGCAAATGAGGTCCTCCAAAGACAAATTAACCACCCTGAAAGAGCGGGCCATGTCCTCGGTTGGCCATCAGTCTATTGCCTAGTCCAGTGGAAGGTGACCGCCCCTCCCCTCCCCCTGCTGCTGTTAATAAAACATGACTGAGAAAAACCCTCAAAACCTCATCTGCATGGGAGACAGCTTTGATCTGCGACTAAACGTTATGAAGCACCACGGTTTTGTCCTCGCTGCTCAGAATAATGCACTGCAAACAGTGGTCAAGGCAGAGCCCTGTCTCCTTTGAGCATCTGAGAAGAATAACAGCTTCAGGGAAAATGGGAATTGTCATTTGAGTAACCTTTAGCAAGGACAAGTTTGCATGTATTTGGGTGATGACATCTCTATAATCTAATGTCTAACAAGTCATCAACTTTTAGGCAGTTCCACACATCAGTGCTGACATGAGTCAAAGATTCACATTTAATTTGATACTTTGAAATTCTGTTTATTTTATCTATAATTGTTGCACAGCTAAGTATTTGACAGAGCGGTAATATTTGCCTTTGGTTATGCGTGGTTGTGCAGATATGCTTAAATATGCACCGTTTTGAGAGCAGAATCTGCTATAATACAGAGCCGTTCATCGCTGGAAACAAGTAGTCTCATTTAGTCTGTTAACATTAGAGTCATGTAGGGTCTCCAACTGGGACAACACAGAGCGGAATCATTCATGTTAATTTGTGCACACACAAGGTGCATCTGTGAGTAGCCATGCATTTTAATGAAGCTGACACTGAACTCTTGGGTGGCAGTGTGTTCAAGTGTGGAAAATATGCTGGTTGGAACGTCTTTGGCACTTAATGCCTTACTTGGCCCTGTGAAGGGGACACAAATATTAGAGCATGTCTGGAGAGAATTAATATGTGTGCCATCCTATTGCAACTCAATTTCATAGTGTGGTGATTAATGAAGTCTTCATTAGCTGGAACGTACCCTTCACTTTTGCATTGGTGTTAAGCAAGTGTCGTAAAATATAACAATAATCGTTCACGAATTGATGGTGTTGAGTAATATTTGTTTTCACCGTTATAACTGTTGTATTTGTGTTGCTCTGCTTTTTTATTTATTCATTCATTTTTCTTTATTTCAAGGATCTCACCAACATTATCCAGCTTTGATGTTCACAAATACTGAACATGATTTAATTAACGGAACCAAACATGCTCTAAATTCGCAACAAAATTTCTTTGGAAGTTTTTTGAAGCAGCTTGATGCAAAGCAGCTGTTTTTATCTGATGTTTTGCAGTAGAGCTCGGCAGAATCGTCCTGTATTTCTGTAGCTCATTAACGCTAAACTGATGAAGTATCAAGCAATTAATGAAAGGTCATGCCTGTCAGTTCCAAGAACCTCCCACAGAATTTCTGGCACGATGCCTAAACTTAAGAAGAAGAAAAAAAAAAAAATCAATGTGAGAGTGTCCCTGAGGGTTTGGCAGCAACAGGATGGATTACATACAGTATTTATAGGAAATCAGGGTCGGGGTCAGCAGCCAGAAAAGGCCAATAAACTCTGGACTAGAAGGACACGGGTTTCAGTGTGTAGGGCATTTGAAATTACAAGTAAGAAAACCAACACGGCTGTGCATAAAATGATCGAGCTTGATGGAACAAAAGAGCAAATGCCTGATAAAATTAGCAAGAGAATTTACATTTCGATCAGAAAATTCCAGTGCGTTCTGAGATACCCATCCCTGACCTATCGAACAGGTTTTAAAAGACGTGAAGAGGTTCATTAATCAAACGAGGCCTCAGCCCACATGTTTCCCACATCCCTCGTTTAATGCAGTCTGACTTTTTTCCCTCTCCTTTGTTGCGACCTGTGAAGATAATACCCAGAAATGGGCCGGCTAGAGTTTGAAAATGCTGTGAGTTGCATAATCAGTTTGTCTGGGGCCAATCTATTCCCCCGCTCCCAAATAATTGTGAAGGGCAGCTGAGGAGGCTTCTTTTTCATTTTTAACAGCCACTCTGATATGATAAGGGTACAGTCGGTTTCACAATATTGTGCTAATATTCACACAAATGTGCTCAGCAGCATTAATTACACCCAATACTGTCAGTTCTGATCTGAATAATCAATATGATCTTTTTGAACCCCTAGTAGATTTTTACAGTACCTTAAACAGTACCAAAGTGAAAAAACACATATCCTATGGTAGAAATGGCTGTGAGGTTAGAATGTACAAGGAATAATTTGAAGCTACAAATGAACAAACCCCTTCAAAACAGTGTTTTTCCCCAGAACAAGCTGCATTCACTGACAGTTTTGTACTGATATCACATCAGCTCTTCACAAACCTCCACCAAGGCTGCACAGTTCTTTCAAAACAAGCTTCATGGAGAAAATGATTCACCACAACGTCCAACCCTGAATCCAGCCTAAACTCTGAGCTCTTCAACCTATTGATCCTGATTATGCAAATGCATGCAAATTCACTCAAGATTTTTGCATTTTGCATTTTAGAAGTCAATGTTCCAAAGATATCTGAGTTATACTTCTTTGCAAAGGGTGAATTAAAGGGCTGAGCAATAGAGTAAAACTATTATCTTGGGTT
>JAQQZY010000005.1:54081269-54097030 GCA_030068375.1 Ostorhinchus rueppellii
CCCCCCCCCCCCCCCCCCCCCCCCCCCCCCCCCCCCAGGGCACTTTGTGTTGCATTTATTGCATGAAAAGTGCTTTATAAATAAAGTTTTGATTTGATTAATATTTATGTATATAATAATAATGGATTAATGGATAATAATGGATTTATATGGCACTTTTCTATGAAGGTATACTCAAAGTGCGTACATTGGATCCATTATTAATTCACTCTCACATTCTCCCTCTGGTGGTGGAAAGCTACGTTTGTGGCCACAGCTCCCCTGGGGCAGACTGACAGAAGCGCACTACAGTCCCTCCGACCACCACCAAACATTCATACGCATTCATACACCAGTGTGAGTGGCACTGGAGGCAAGGAGAGTGAAGTGTCTTTCCCAACGTCACAACGGCTGACCTGGAGAGAGCGGGATTCGAACCGCCAACATGTATTGGATGACCCACTCTACCACCTGAGCCATAGCCACCCCCAGCTGTTTATATGTCAAATCAGCATGAACAGGACACGTTACAGGTGTAGCCATGATGTGTCTGAGTATTTTTACCCATATACTTTATAAACATCAATATTTCCTCAAAGTTTAATGGGAGATTTTTCTTCCTCAGTGAAATGTGAAGAAAGTAGATGGTTAGTTGTGGTAGAAAATTATTACTTACAGTTAGAGCACAAACAATATTTTAGAAATTTAGAAGTACAACATTTAAATTCACTCATGGATTTAAAAAAAAAAAAGCAAAATGAATGTTGAGAGAAACCAAGATAAAAATTTCAATCAAACTAACTGGAACAATGATATTCATACCAATCTAAACGTATTTTGTAGCCCAGACATCTGTTAGTAAAGAAACACCTGTATTCAATATGTCCAAATACTTTTGTCCATTTGTGTATGAGTGAGGCAGTTCTGCTATGAAGCGAACAAAATGATGTGGAGTGGTGATCCACTGGAAATACATGGACGTAAAATACAGTAGTTTTATTGTAAAGACACAAAAACCCAACAATTCTCAGTTTTGTACAATTACACACAAGTGAAAACATATGTCTGATTAATATAGTCCTTCACACATCATTCATTTTCACATGTCCTAGTTCTTCTAAAGCAGCTGTTTCAATAAATGCAAATGAGCTGCTCCCTGTCGGTGCCATGGACACCAACATGAAAGATGTTTGCAGTGGTTCTGCCTCGGAGGACCAAACAAATACACACAATCCTAAACAGTTTGTTCCAAGGCCTTAAAATGGGCTGCTTGTTTTGCTTCATTGAACATTTTTTTATATAGTTTAGAGCCTCTAGACCAGTTTTAAAATGGAAAAAAAAGAAACCTTATTACTTCACAATGTCCCCTTTAAACAAAAAGGTTTAACAATAACACCAGCTGAATCCAGGGGTAATACTGTGTAACTCAGCCCTTTAATTCACCCTGTACAAATGTGTTGTATGTGAACATCTGAACAGTGTGAAGGTTCTTGTGTCTAAAAACATTTTCAATCTGAAAGACTTGAGAAGAAAGTTATGCGCCACAGCCTGCACACATGGAATGATTCATTGAGTTCACAAGGTTCATTGTTGAGTACTTGCACATGGCCATAGAAAATAAATGAGATTTTCAAAAGTATGTGTAGGTGGAATATTTCTGTGTGGATGTGTTCTGCCATAAACACAATTATATGTCTAACCCTTGACAGCAGGTTGAGGGACAGACAGAGAGAAATAGTGTTTGCATAATCAACTCCTACTCTGGTAACCATGAGCATGTGTGTTTGTTAGTGCATGTACCACTAAATAAGCTTGTATACGGCTTCACCAGAGCAAATTTGGGATCTGCTGAACATTCAGGACAGCGCCGTGACAAAAGATGATGTTTGATATGATTCAATAATCTGATGTAACAGAAAGTCGGAGCTGCACACGAGGAAACAACACACTGTTTGTGTTGGCATTGATTGTTCCCTATTAAGCCCAAGGATGCACCAGCTCTGTTGAGAAACTAATTATGGTGGATACCATCCAAGACAGCAGCTACACCCTGGACTGAAAACCACTGTTTGTCTAGAGATGTCCCTTGACAGAAAATCTAAAAAGAAAAGTATAAATAATAAGTGAGTGTTAAAAAAGTATTACTTCAATACCAAGCATGATTGTACTGAATAAAGAACCTCCATTAATAATGATATTGCAGTGCGTTGGTAGTGGAGCACCCACTGTGCTTATTCATTTGTTGTTATAAATATAGTATTTACTAAATTCAGAAGGCATTTATTTCTCTGTGCGGTTTCCAATATTTTGCTTCCATCATAATTAATACCACCCCAAACAGACCAAAGCAAAGGGTCACAGAACATTAACCTATTAACCAAGGTCTTGATTCATTAAAATAGCTGAAATGAAATAACAATGATTAGAAAAAAGAAGAAGGAAAAAAAAAAAAACCCTAATGTATTACATTTGCCTTGTTCGGCTTTAGCTAATGGTTTACATGGCTCACTGTCACAGACACTGGGAATATTATGACCAGTACAGGTGACCGTCTCGGCTCCACAGGGATTAACCACCTGTGAGGGTGTGATTTACCAGACAGAGGAAAACACAGAGTCATGGACAGGTGGTAGTTGCTGCAGGGGGTTTTAGCAGGGCAGAAATAAGTGATTTTTATCAGCTGGACTTTTGGGAGAACACTTTGTGTCGTGTACACACTTAGGGCTGTTTTTTTTTTTTTACCGGTTTGGCACAGTATGACAACATTCAGCATCTGGTGCCTGTGTTTCTTGTTTATCAGTGCTTGTTCATTAACTTTTAGACAGTTAAAGCTTGGGATGTGTAAACCACGGATTGCTTTTTTTTGTGTCAGTGCTTTCCACTTTTCTCTAATATAATGCAAACCAAGGTAATCTTAAAATAAAGTGCAATTATCGCAGGAAATCCCAGGAAAAGAACAAAACCAATAATGTACTGTTTGTATTAACTGCATGTGTAGCCAGTGCTTGTTAAATTTTGTTTCTTGGTGCCATAGAGAGTTTTCCTCCTCATTACAATGAAAATGAAGACTGTTGTGAAGCCTGTCTTTTGTCTCAAAGGCTGTAATTTGGTTTTGAGTTGATCCCATTGGCTCTTCCCTGTGGCCATATTACCTGCTCATACTCCAGATTCTCATCTTTGCAGGAAACCACAACAGCCAACTATTAAAAAAAGCATTCAGCCCCCCCCCCCCCCCTTTTTTTTTTTAAGTAATATACAAAAATAATCAGTTTAACAGCTACAAAATGTATCAAGCTGCAACAAAGTTAAAGTATGGTGCATAAGCTTTAGGACTATCATTTACTGAACTAGAATATAAAAGGTATACTCTGCATGTAATCACCTAAAAATATGTCGCTGTGGGTTTATTATATTAGAACGAGCTGTTAAAGAGATGATCTCACATGTGTTTCCAGAAAGGACAAACCAAACACTCGCTCTAATGAGGTCTTTTGGCATCATTAGTGGCCATCCAGAGGTGGCTACACTCAACATTTTATTTCCTCCAGTAGAAGTTTGGATACTGATACGATAGAGACAGAGAAAAGCCCAAGTACTGATTCAACTCTTTACTGCTCTGAAAGGTACAGAAAGTACAAAACGGAATACTCGGCATAGCTTGAAGCTGATAGGCCGTGACCTAGGCCGAATCCCAATTCCCCCTTTAACTCTCAATCTCAACCCTCAGTCTCAAAAATGTGCGCTACCGCGAAGGGCACATGCTGTCCTGATTCTAAGAACGGGAAGTTGAGGGACAAGTTTAAGGGCTGAATCGCCCTCAATATTGAGATTTTCCAGCACCAGCCTTCCGAGTAAGGGATACCCAGAATGCATCGCATACTTTGGCTAAGACATCTTCAGAAAAGATGGCCACGAAAAAAGCGAGCTACAAATGTAAGTATTTTCTTCGTGAATAGAGCTATAAATATTATGAAACCATTATAGTTTCATTTAATACTTTCTTTATGGATTATTGACATCGTTGTTGGGTAGTATTTATTTATTTTACTTTACGATGTCCTGGCTTCACGTCATTTGTATATATCGTTGTGTAGCGACGGAACACTGAATAATTAACCCTATTCTGTTTTTAGCTAATATTAATTAATTACATGGTGTTCTTATATTTCTGTTTAACTCAGGCTACCAAAAAACCAAAACAAAACCGTCGATCCGTTGGCGATAACTTTGTTTGTTGGTGTATGATTAAATTGACAGTGTTAACAGTACATACATATAAATTAATCAATGTTATCCCTGTGTAACTTCATGTTACTGTACGTAAGGGTTGTCCCGATTCTAAGTCACAAGATGGCCCTTACACTTAGTTTTGAGGGCCGAGATTGAGGGGCAAAAATTGAGGGTTAAGATTGAGGGTTAAGGGGCTAATTGGGATTCAGCCCTACTTCATCATCTTTGTGAACAATTTCTTCAAACATCTTCTCCAACAAACCAATAGTAAAATTCATTATTATTATTTTTATTATTATTATTATTATTTTTTAATGCAGTTTCCTTGGGATAATGTTTACAAACTCCATTGCCAGTTTCAACATTTTTTTTATTTCTTAAATTTTGATGAATTTTTGAAAAAAAAAAAAATGCCTTTACTTATAATGGTCCATATTTTAATGGCTTATAACATGCAAATGGTTACAGATATCAGTATAGTTACTACTAGATGAAATTCCCATGGATAAATCCACTCCTCTAGCTGTGGGAATACTTCCATTAATATTGAGACTATTCCTCAACTGTAGGAACCAAATCTGCCAGTTAAAAACATCTCAATTTTTTCAGAACCACACAGATACACATAGACAGACAGACAGACAGACAGACAGACAGACAAGCCCCTTGTACACAGCACTTCTCTTCCAGGAATATTTCACATTTATTTCAGAACAGTGTCCGTGTAATTGAAATGATGGGATCATTTGGTCCTGCCTCTGTACTACCTATGGAGGTAGTAACACAGCCATGATAAAGGTGGAATCATGTTTCGGGAATGCTATGCGAAAGGAACACATCTTGTTTTGCAACAATGGTTATGACGTTTTGATGACATATTGTGTGTGCGACCCCGGTGCTGGAGGAATTTAAAAATGAGTGCAGATCATGTACAGTAAACAAGCATATCAGTGCAACCAGAAAGATGTTGAACTGGAGAAACACAGATCTGCAAGCTGTTGTCACTTTGGATGGAGGACTCTGTCCATGCTCACATTGTTCATCCTGTGTTGTTACTTTGAAAGCCAACACTTCAATACTTGGAACATGTCCAACATTCAAATTATAAGTCACACTATACGCTAGGGCATTAGTGACTTCAGATTTTTTCAGATCAACTTATTTGTCAATAAGGTCGAAGTCAAGTCGACTCGTTGTGTGATGGCATCATCACATTGACAGCAGAGAAACACCACAGACACACAGCCGTTCAACAATGAACGAGCACTAATATTCACTGGAACATTAGCAATGTACAGCAAAGAGCAGAGTAAAAAACTGTACAGACACAAGCAGCAGCACACTTTCTCAGACACTTTAACCAAAACAAAACATAGGCCTTGAGTTTTCTTCTCAATTTAAGTGAACAACATGAAGTGGGAAAAGGTTAAACGTTGGCAGCAAAGACACACAGTTAGAGAAAAGAGCACATTATCTTCATGAAATAAATGAACAGAATAATCCAAACACACTGTGTGTCCACAGTATTATTCAGTGTTAGTGTTTCCACGGTTCACAGAACTTTACTTAGACCAGAGTTTTCCTAGATCACAGTCAGTTTAGTTCCTCCTCTGAGTCATCTTCTACCTTCACAGTTCTTGCACTAGTGATGCGCAGGTCTTTTTTTTTTTCTCCAACCTGCTTTTGTGCAATTATTTGATCCACCTCGCAAATATAGCGACAGTTCGTGGAGCAGACCCAGGTCCGTGCATCACAACCTTTCACGTATAATCATCATCATACTTCATGTTCATCATCATCATCATACTATCATGTTTTCATGTATAAAGATGAAAGTACACTCATGTGTTTAATGACAGCTCGCGTGCTGTGGGAGTGAGAATAACACATGACATGTCCACTCCAACAAAGTAAGTCAACTTGTGCCGCAGACGTCAACGTGCTGATAAACCTGCTTTTCAGTTAATGCCCTACTATACACTGTGTCACCACTCCTTTGATTCCGGGGCACAGGTCTGCTGTGTAAAAGTCCGGCGTCTGTCACCTTGGTTACTCCTTTGGCTTGGCTGTGGAAAGTCAGTCAATGGTGTCAGAAAGGTAGGATCACCATCTCGCCTGTTTTTCCAGGATATCTGTAAAAGTGGCTACAGACAGACAGATGCTCTCAGACCTTCCAGTATTATGGTAAGCTAGCAGAATACCCGACTAACTTTGCTTCACATTAATGTGTTGTTTGAAGTTGGAAGTGCTTCAGTGAAAAGAAATTTCCTTCTTGCATAATACTTTATGTTTGCTGACTCTTCCTTGTTTTGTTTTGTTTTTTGTACTCAAATTTCCCATCAAAAGGACCAACGTGCTGTTTAGTGTCTTCCATCTTTAGATTTGGTTCTGCTGCCTGTCACTACCAGATCAACTGTCCATTTGAGCAAGCGCGATGGCAACTCGACTTGGACAATCCGCCCCAAACGCATGACCAGAGGCGCCATGCAACGTAATTGAAATCAGTCCCTCATGACTTTAAAAAAGGGAATTGTAAAGCAAAAAGATGTTTAATGTGAATAGGTGTATTCTGCAATTGTAGGTAACAACTTGAACTGTTAAAAACTGTGCAGATACACACACATATACATACAGAGACACTCCGAGACCTTCCAGTATTATGGTATAGCTCGAGCACTGATAAGTCGTCATATATGGACTTTCATTTAATTAGTTGACTTTTCCTCCAGCGAAAGTACCACCCAATTCTTTTGGGAGATTGATCTCCCACATCCAGACCAGGGGACTCTAATATAGCAGCAGAACCTGACAACCTCAAAAATTCAATGTGTTATTAATTCTTGATAGAACATGCCGGTGAGATAGCATTGGTCTTATTTTGTGCTTTATTTCTCTTTTATGTAGAAGTACAGACACTTGACCAATAAGTCTCGGGACACCATTAGTGTTGTTATTTTTGCAGTGTTGTAAAAGGCATGTATTTTTATTTCTCTGTCTCTTTTCTCTCTCTTTTTATTGGATGAGCTGTTTTTAGCTTCTGCTGGTAAAAATCTGTATTCACTGTGACCTCCATCTGGATTCAGTACATGTTGAATTCTCTTGGGTCGACTTGTCTTCTGTGTCTTGCATTGGTTTTTCTGCACGAATGATCCCACGTACCTTCCATAATATTCAGACTTTTTTTCCTGACATATCTTCATGTTGTTGATGAATTGACATATTTTCTGTGTATTCCAGTTGTCCATGTTGATATAAGATGCAGACTCTGAGAAATGCATTAGTGTTTATTATAACCTTTTAAACCCACAAACCTGATGGTCATCTAGACTTTGTCACAGTTCTGTATTTAAAAAATGACAAAAGTAGCATTGCTGATTCAACCTCTTAACTACTGTGAAAGTGAAAAAATATAGACACATAATGAATGACCACAATAAGAGCAACAAACCAAATTTAGAGACAAGGTGTATTTTCATTTTCTTATGTCTTCGATGTTTTACATCACGTGCCTCTTCTTTTTCCCTCTTCTTTCCTCTGCCTCTTCTTTTACATTACTTCCATCATGTTACAGACATTTTTTAAATGAGATTTAGGACGTAAAAGTAAAAAAAAGTTGTCATAAAACTAAATGTTCAGGTTAAGTACCTGTAACCCTTAAGACCCCAAATTATTTACTGATGGTAAATATTTAATACTTGCTGATACACTAATCTTATCAATACATGTGAATAATTCAGGTAAAATAGTTTGTCATCTCTTCATGGTCATTCAGATCTGACCCATCTGGGTGTTCAGAGGCTCCATACTGAACATGGAAACACCATCATCTTCTATAACATTGATTTACCAGTAAAACCCATGGAGTTGGATAAATGACAGAGGATGGAAATGCTTATTTTTGTGTAGAATTAATAACATTTTTGTGATAAAGTCATGTTCTCTTTTTCTTTTCATTTTTCATGAGCTGAACTCAAAGATCAAAGACTTTTTCTTTGTTCACAAAAGGCCTATATCTCTGAAATATTGTTGAGAAATTTGTCTACGCCTGTGTTACTGAGCACATCTCCTTTAATCCGTCCACCTCACAGGTGTGGCATATTAAAGTGCTGATAAGACAGCATGAATATTACACAGGTGTGCTTTGGGCTGGCCACAATAAAAGGCCACTCTAAAATGTGCAGTTTTGTTGTACTGAGGGGTTCGGGGGGTTCAGAAAACCAGTCAGTATCTGTGTGATCACCAGTTGCCTCACACAGTGCATCACATCTCCTCGGCATAGAGGTGATTAGGTTGTTGATTGTGACCTGTGGAATGTTGGCCTGTGCTGTGAGAAGTTGCTAGATATTGGCAGGAAGTGGAACGCGCTGTCGTATATGCCGATCCAGAGCATCCCAAACATGCTCAGTGGGTGACATGTCTGGTAAGTATGTTGGCCATGCAAGAACTGAGATGTTTTCAGCTTCCAGGAATTGTTTCCAGCTTGCTCAACATGGGGCCGTGAATTATCCTGCTGCAACATGAAGTGATGGTCGTGGATGAATGGCACAACAATGGGCCTCAGGATGTTATCAAAATACACCTGTGATCAGTGTCCATAACATAAGCCTGCCCATACCATACCCCCAAAACCACCGTGGGCCACTCGATTCACAGCGCTGACATCAGCAAACTGCACCATACACACTGTCTGCCATCTGCCCTGGACAGTGAAAACCAGGATTCATCTGTGAGAGAACACCTCTCCAAAGTCCCAGATGCCATCGAATGCGAGCATTTGCCCACTCACATCGGTCATGATGACAAGCTGCAGTCAGACCCCAATGAGAATCTCGATCATGAAGGAGAGCTTCTCTGAGACTGTTTCTGGCAGTTTGTGTGGAAATTCTTTGGTTAAACAAACCGATGTTGCAGCAGTTGTGTGGATGTCTGGTTTCAGACAATCTTGGAGGTGAAGATGCTGGATGTGGAGGTCCTGGGCTGGTGTACTTACATGTGGTCTGCGGTTGTGAGGTCCATTGGATGTACTTTCAAATTCACTGAAATGCCTTTGGAGACGGCTTATGGTAGAGAAATGAACACTCAATTGATGGGCGACAGCTGCGGTGGACATTCCTGCAGTCTGCATGCCAACTGCACTCTCCCTCAAAACTTGCGACATCTGTGGCATTATGTTGTGTGACAGAACTGCACATTTTAGAGTGGCCTTTTATTGTGGCCAGCCTAAGGTACACCTGTGCAATAATCATGCTGTCTAATCAGCATCTTGAAATGCCATACCCTAGGTGGATGGATTATCTTGGAAAAGGAGAATTGCTCACTAACACAAATTTAGACAGATTTGTGAACAATATTTGAGAGAAATAGACCTTTTGTGAACATAAAAAAAACTTAGATCTTTGAATTTAACTTGTGAAAAAAACAAAAAAAAAAACAAATTATGTTGCATTTATATTTTTGTTCAGTGTGATAACCTTTGACTTTACTCTAAGCTTTATTGAACATCTACATCTTCAGTAAATTAAATACAGGAAAATAGTTGATTTTTCACTGGAAAAAAAAAAGAGTTAAATGCAGAAGATAATATTATAATAAATAGTAGTCACTTGGTAATGGTTATATGTGGAGAGAAATTCATTTGGACATCAACAACAACAACAACAAAAGACTTTCCGGGTCTTTATGGTTAAAACTCTTTTTAGTACTCCAGCCACAGTAGGGGAGGGTGGGGTGAGGGGTATCATTAATGGGTATTCAGTTACTTTCAGTCTACAACTTCACCACTTGATGCCACTAAACTCATTAACCCTTTAAGTCAACAATGTTTAATGACTATTAATTCTTTGTCTGAAGCATTCACTATGCCGCACACTGTCATAAATAACAATAAGTAGTCATTTGTTGGTGAAAACTTAAAATATTCACTTGAATTATTTATATATTAATTTTGACTTCGTCACGTATGTTCATATTTGTGTTAGGTTAATATGAACAATAACCTGTAGAAAAGAATAGTCTCCAACCCTCATCTGAATGTATTTAATTGCCTCTCTGGTTATTAAGAATGTGTTTTCAGACTGTATGATTTATCGTCAGATGGTGGGGCAGGAAATGGTAAATTCATTGCCGTGTGTTGCACCAGCTAAGGCGCCACCTGCTCAACAGCATGTCCAAGGGGAATCACTGCAATCTATTACAAGCTCTCTCTAGAGCACAGCTTGTTTTGTCAGCCCATGCCCAGTGGGTGATTTGGAGCCGAGCCCACTGTTTTCTAAAACATTCAGGACACTTATACAACAAAATATTTCAAATGCAAAATCAGACTCATTCAATAAGTGCAGTGGAATGTGTTTTGCAACATATTCAAGGTTAGAGAAACATCAGTTAATCATTGAGCAGTATCTAAATGCAATTAATCAGCACGATGGTACTTCACTCTGTCAAAAGCAAAATGAAGTAAAAGCTGAAAAGCCTGAAAAGCATTCTGTATAACCAAACGTAACGTCTGCATGACAGGAAGGTTCAATTTTGCCCATTTGTGACCGAGGTCGACTGGTTCAAACTCCCGCACCAGGGTATTAAATACACTCACCTCGTATTTGTGTTGAGTTTTATGCTAATTAGGATTTTTCCTGCACAGAGTTCATGTTATCAACACTACAGTAATCAACACTCAATTAACTTCAAACTGGAAGGCAGGGGTCGGAGCCATGAAATGAATACTGGGCTCTCACTTTGGATTGCATATACTGTAGCCTTTCAGTAAATACAGTATCAGTGAAAAGCCAAGAGTAAGCGAAAACACTGAAAAACGGCTGATTTGCATCTTGAATAATATAAATAATTTCTGAAAGCTTTCCTCCACTTACTACATCAAGCTTTCAATGCACTTTTGCCATCACACACACTGCATACAAACTATTTGCTGTGGCTGTGAGTACAAACTGGTTGATGGTTGTTTCTTGTCTTTTCTTACAATATGTTTAACTTTAACTTACTGCAAGAATGTAGGGTTTCCTTTTCAATTCATTAAAGGCTGTTTTCATGCAACGAGCAGTGGAATGTAGTGAATACAGTACACCAGTAGGTGATGATGTTACTTTATAAATATCAGCCTGAAAAATCCAAGCACAGTGAGAAAAGCTCACCTCACCCCCTCTTTGTCCATCTGCAATGTTTGTCCATATGCCGGACACTGATGCCTCTTCCCTGCACTGATGAATCACTGCATGTCAGCAAATTTTGTGCCAATGTCAACTGCCATTTTGACCACTATATATGGAATGATGCAGCCCAGCTGTCTCTGTTCATTTTAATTGTACTTTGTTTTATCCTGTATCATTGTATGAACAGTTTACTGTGTTTGTTTACTCTGGATACTGCCCTTTGGTATCCATACCTTTACATCATTTCCACACATTATATCAGCATAAGGTAACAATATGCAGGTAGGTAATACATAAAAAAAAAAAAAAAACTGAATAAAAGAATGTGGAAATATTAGAGACACAGATATGTTTGCGCTGCATAGGACAATTAACATCCAGTCATGCCCTGTGGCAGGTATAAAGATACTGAGCAGGACCTGGGAATCTGAAAGAGGGTTCATTATTAGCCACAAAGACGACACCATCAGCCAGGGTTTCAATAGAGAAACCCCTCTAGCTGTACTCAATGGGACCTTATTTTAGATTAAATTGCATTGTAGCCAATAGCAAGAGACAAGTATTTTTTTTCCCCCCAAATGGCTACTGCCACAGTACAGTGGGACTAATTTTCTCATTTGTCTATTACCAATGAGGCACTCAGCGCCCTCCTGTTTCCAAGTGGAAACAGGAAAACTGGGATAAAACGGTGTAATACGTATGCCACACCTGTATGTGGCGCTGCACACAAACACAGACAGAGCCACAGGATACAGTAAAATCACAGAAGAATGCACTGAGCATGTGCATTAGTTTTTGTCTGGGGTTTTCTTCTTCTGGTCACATCGTTTCCAAAAAGTGGTGTTTGCCTATCCATACGGCAGTGCGAGGGCAGCGTTGTCAGATTTTTTACATTCTGGGACCCAATCTCCAAAAATACCTTTTCAGGGCATCGTCAGCGCTGGTGTAATGTGAATGAAATTAAAGTTTTGTGGATTGATGTAATTTGGCTGCGGTGTGTATGGGGTGTATACACCATATATCATTACAATACTGTGGCAACAAGAGGGTTTCAGTATCTGTGATTGTCTCTATGGCAACGAAATGTCCATACTGCTTATTGTTACAGTACAAATCCTAACATTTGATTGGCTCTGCGGTAATAGACAAACCCATATCCCTTGCTACAGTACTGTGGCAGTAGCCATTGCCTTTGAATTAGTTTGTTATTTTTTGTACATGATGTTTGTCAAAGTAAAATATTTTTTCACAAGTCAAGAAAGTTGTAGTTTGATGTAAATTTCTAAAGTATCAGATGGTAAATATAGAAATACAAATTACACACCAGAAATTTGCAGACGGCATGTCATCAAGGCTGTTTCCGTTCACAATTGGTTCAAAGTTGTTGAAGATATCTCTGCAGTGTCGACGTCACCAGGCTGGAGTGATTTTCACCTGTTTTAATACTGTTTCACCTCACTGCTGTGACAACAGATGCAGTCCATTAAGCTATTCCCAGATACAGAGGAAATTCACAAATTTAACAGGAAAATGGTTTCTTGTTTCCTTACTATCTTCGCAACAAACATTATCTTTTGAATTGACCAACTTCATGTGTAAACAGTGGCGCAGCACAACTGAGACAAAAATAAAGCTCTCTAAAACCAAAGGCTGAAGTCACATCCACATTTCCATCTACAGTAAATATGGGGGTAAATTGTACTAGAAATTCTCAGTGCACAGTTGAAGAATGATGCTTCTTCATTACTATGATATTTACAAAGGGTGTAGTTGTTCATATATGTATTTGGGAAGCACAAAATCATATCTAACAATATATTTTCTATTTATTACTTGTGTATGATCTACCAGCACACTGAAAATAATGTGGCACTCAAAGTGTGATATAATCTCACTGACAGAGAGTTTTTATTTTGAACAGTGAGCAGAGAATCTCTTAACTTACACCATCCGTGCATACACAGGGTCCCATAACCAGACCCAAGGGCACACTTTGTTAACATCGGTGCATTCAGAGACAGGCCACAAATAGGGGAAAAACAAACTTGTATTTCTTTCAGTGGTTTACACTCATCTTGGGCAGCCACAATATCTTTGTAAATTGGTGTCAGGGGAGGAAGTGTTGTAGTGGAGAAGAAAACTGTGTGGTATGAAAATGACTACATCCCCACAAAAGAAAATGGCACAATTCTTTGTCAGTTCTTGTCCTTTTCAGTGTGTAGTTGCAGCTAAGAGGATGTTTTTCTGTCGTGTTGAGAGGAGGGGATGGTCTTATGAAAACAGTGGGAAGGAGGAGAGTACTGATGGAAACAGTCACTTTATTGACACCTCACCCTGTCCTACAGTATATGATGTACTGCAGTGTCACAGCTTCACTAACCAAAAAATAAAGACAAAACTTAATTTGACACAACAGTGCACAATATGGAACTACTTAACAGGGAAAATGCACTGCAATTTAGCTAATGCCCTTGATATCGTATTGGCACAGAAACTAATGTAAACTGAGCTCACTTTAACTTCCCTTTTTTTTTTTTCCTTACAAACCTACTGTATAAACTCCTTTTGTGTTTACAAATGCTGTAATAAACCTCAAAACTGCCTGAAACTTACAGATATCTCACTGAATATGGAGCTTCAGGGGGTTTTGTGTCATGGTCCCACATTATAAAAAAACAAAAACCTTTAAACCACCCTGTGAATACATCGCTGTTAATAAACAAATACTCTAAAGCCATGCAGTTGTTAAATAATTATCCACTATCTCATATCAACAGCTTTTCTACTGTTGAAAATTATGTCAATTTAAGTCTAAAAGTGATACATTGAATACATGCTACTATGGATTATTTATAAATTACCAGTGTAAATGTAACCTGAAACACTGCCTACTTTTTTTTTTTTTTTCAATTCGAGGGACATTACTTACAACAGCATATTAGGGCCACATAAGTAAATAAAAACAAACTCCGAGAGTAAAATTTAAACAAAAAAACAATCAGAATTTTATGAGAATAAAGTTGAATACAGAAAGATTCATAATTTTAAGAGAATAAAGTCACAATATTTTGAGACTAAAATGGTAATATTGTGACAATAAAGCTGAAATTGTTTTTAAAATTCTGAATTCTACGACATACTTTTATGAGATTAAAATCATAATGTTTTGAAAATATATTCCCAATACTGTGATGAAAAGTCACAATTTAGAAATTGGAAACCTTAAGCCTTGTTGATGACAGAGTTACAGCGAACACAGCACAAGTGAAGCAGCAACTCTCACTTTTGTTGGCTGACCAGTGATAATGTCTTGATGGTGGGCGGGGCTTATGAAAGTATAATCTCACAAAATGTTCCAAATTCTTCATTATGTAACGAGTAGGTCCAATTTAATCATGTGGATTATGCTATTTTTCCCTCCTGTTTTTAAATTACGATGTTAGTCTCGTAATAATTTGGCTTTATTCTTGGAATCTGATCAATGTAATTCCATGAAAGTGTGACATTATTTTCATTAAATTATGAGGGTTTTTTTTTTTTTAAACTCCATGTTTAATGTCATAATAAATGCTTCATTCTCGATATTTTACAACATTATTGTAGTCGTGTTTTTGATGTCTTATGTGGCTCTAATACGCTGTCATACTGTATGCATCATGTCAGAATAAGCTGCAAATGTTAACAGATATTAAAGGTCCAGTTTTTAAATGCAGACATGGAACATCATTATGTTTTCATTAGTGTATAAACTAGAATAGCGTTTTTCTTACTATGATGCAGTCTTATGCTGCCATTTTCCTACCACAGCTCTGAATTAACTTTTCCCTTTTTTCTATCTTACAGCAGAATTCAGTTGCATTATTATCACCATCACCATGTATATTGTCAAACTAATAATCCTTTATCTTTAAAAAAAAAAAAAAAAAAAAAACTATAATGGAATGGAAAAACTAACAAAAACAAGGGTTTAGTGCTTTTCCCGTCACTGGTGAATGGAGGCTATTGAGTACGTTGCAGTCTGTGAATTCACCATTAGATACTAAGTATAACACAGGGAACCGTTAAACAACAGTGATGCTCATACAAAGGCCCTGGTCATTGGTGTAGCATTTGATATTCTGTTTTTAATTTTTAATTTCAGAAATTCAAGCAGTTAGTTTTTCCAAAAGGTTAATCATTTTAATATTTACCCAAGAACAACTGTCTGAGCTATTGCACATCCTATAGTGACGTCATCAAGAGGGTCTGTTCTTTCTTTGTTGTGAAGCTGATTTTGATTTTCTGTTTTGTTTTGTTTTGTTTGCTTTTTTGGATTGTATTATTATTATTATTATTATTATTATTATTATTATTATTATTATTATTATTATTATTATTATTATTATTATT
>JAQQZY010000005.1:54105022-54116951 GCA_030068375.1 Ostorhinchus rueppellii
TTTTAAATCTAAGGTTAGAGAACTAATTGTAACATGGGAGAGGCAGAGTGTGCATGAGCAACCAAAAATCAAACCAAGAATGCAGCACAAAATAGTCTTGAGATGCAGAAAATCAAAACAAAACCACAATCATACTGCAGTTAGCAGAAGTTAAGTTAGACCACAAGTTCCTTAGATCGTCACCTCCACAAAGTCTGTCTGAACGGGCTTGACATATTTAACCCAGTAACGTGTGATTGATCTGACCAGTTTATGCCTCATCCCAAAGAGCAGCAGAGTCCTCGGTCAGCCTGAACAGTCAGGTTTACTCTTTCTAAATCAGTTAACTGCAATATACAGAATTTCACAGGGAAATACTGATGGATGTAGTGCACAGTCCGGTGCATAGTCATAAAGAAGTTGCTCAGACATTTGTGGGAAAGTTGCATCTTCCATAATGTTGATGGGGGCACTTTGCTGTTATCCAAGTGCAAATCTATTATATGAGTCAGCGTCACAGAACACTATGCAACCACATTGAACAGGTAACAGAAGAAAAGTGAATTTATGACAGGACAGAGGGGTTTGAGAGGAGTATAGAATGACTCTTTGCAGTTTGCACCTTGTAGTTGTATGAAAATGGCAGCAGCATGATTCAATAGAACTGAACTAAATTTAAATAAGAGGCCAGGATTCACACCGAGTAAAAATCCAGCACTATCATATTGAATATCCATGACACAAGAAACACAAACCGCTTGGGATATTTTATTCAGAAGAATTTTTATTTTTTTTGTCTCACTAGCACTCAGTCTCGCTGCTGTATGTGACGCTTAATTAACTTAGCTCCTATTCCTATTACCTTATGACGACTGTTGCACTGTATCTCCTCTGAGAAAGATTACCTGTGAAGAAAGAGGAAGAAATAAGTAAATGTCCCGGAGCTTGTCGTCGAAGAATAAGAGTCGTCAACGACACATGACTTTTTTTTTTTTTTATCAGGTTATGCTTATACTTCCCCTTATTCTTTTGATGTGTGTCATAGTCACTGTAATTGATTCCACTCACTTCTGTCATGCTTTCGCCTGCAATTTGCACTGCAATATGCCACTCTGAACTTTTTGAACCCAGACCATAATGGAAAAGCTGTAGGGCCCGTGAAGCGTGAATTATCACCTGGTCTTGCACATAATGCTCCTGGCACAAGAACACAGACATACATGCGGCGTGTCGTCAGCGGCGAGGGGAGAGAATTATATTTGTGATGAAGTTTGCGAGGGAACTTATTGTTGCTCGACACTGCAGACGAAGTAAATCATTAGGTAATTTTCTCTCGCGGTCATAAGGGTTTCTCTCTAATTCTCTTTGTTTCCCAAGACAGAAATATAAAGTGGAAAAGTAATCAAAGTTTATTTGCCTCACACACACAAGGAAACTATAATAAATGGGCTTGAGCTTAGGAGCTCCTGGTAAGAAAATGTCATTACAGGACTGATGAGTTTGTACTAATTTTGTCAGTTTAATTCAGAAAATATCAAACATCCTCATGTGTAAGGTGATTACTAATTAATAGGTTTTCTTCCCCTCCTTTAAACTGTGCAATGTGAGCTATAAGGAGGAAACAATAAGGTGTGTGTTCTCTCTACCAATTAAGTCTCGAGCCATTTATCATCCATTAAAGCCTGTGTTTTTGTTTGTGCTGATGCTGCATTTCGCCAATACAAAACTTTCTTGACAGAGGGGGGGGGGGGGTGGGGGATGTTTGCTGCCATGGAAAGTCTTTGAAATACAGGGTTTATATAACTAAATTTGGTTGTGTTTATTCTGTCAGTCTCCCGATTACTTGGATTCAGTGATATTTACGAGATGAAACGAATTACAAATTTGACTTGACAAGCAGCAGAGGCATTATGTATGGGGAGAAAATGTGTTCTTATTATGTTTTCTCTTCCTTTTTACATAAGTCAGGGCTTCCTCCCCACTAGTATTGGGGAGGAACGTGGGTGGGGAAGGAGAGGATGCTGTGTGCGATCTATTTTGCCAGAGATGGAGGGGGAAAAAAACTAATATATTCACTACATTTTACGTCTGCATGTCATGTGTTTAAGTTGCAAAAAAAAAAAACAAAGTGAGATATGACAGTGGCATATGTAGCTTTTATGGCTTTAAAGGTTTTAATTCATTCAAAGTAAATATATCTTAAACTGCATTTCATACTGCGTACTGTCATTTTGACTGTTGATCAAGACGGTATGTTTCTAAAAGGAAGAAAGAAGAAAAAAATAGCTGGAGTTGATCAAACTTAATGAAAGTGAAAGGTTTAAAATAATCCTGATGCCCACAGATTTCTCTCTATCAACGCACAAAGGAGGAAAATATAGAAATCATGCATGACGGGTGTGAAAAGCACACACAGATGTACGGCGCTTGAATAACCTAATGCAAATGCTAACCCAGAAACAAGTACAGCCTAGAGGAGGGAAGAGGCGAAAGATAAAACAAAGTGACTGTGTTCTTTGCACTAATAGTATACACTGTAACCCCACATGTTTTTCAAAGTCAGCTCGGGGCTAAAAAGTCATTTGTTTAATGGTTTCTACCCAGCAGGAAGCCAACAGTCTATTTTTATATATGTATAAAAAAAAAGTGATGCTGATAGTCAGAACAGACCACACCTTCAGAACACCCAGTATCCCTGGACGGCCTCAGCAAAAAAGTGCATTTGTGCAGTTTTAATGGCTGCCTCCTCAATGAGGGCGTTAAAAGGGGATGACTCTGGAAAACAGTGAGTGGTGACAGTTGAGGAGGCTGAGAGAGCAGCGAACACGCAGAAAAGACCAGAAGAAAAAGGCACCTTTAGCCGACTGTACTGCATCGCTTCTGGAATCAAAGGCACCACAGGCTTTCCCCCCCCTGTTTGTTTCATCGTTTCATCATTTCATCCTTTTTGTCTACTCAGTACCGGTGCTGATCTTGTGGTCACACAGCTTTCTTCACTGTGACTTTCTCAGCATGGTGCAGTGGAGAGAACAGCTACCAAGACAATAGATCTCTGCTGCCACCTAGAGGCCACACTCGTCGTGGCGCCACATGATATTTTCACTTTATATTAAGATCAATCATAGCATTGATGATCTGGGTCAGAGGCTTGAAAGACGTGGGAGGATTATGAGCATTTGATCCTGTGGTTTGTGAACATGCAGTGGACTACTGAGGCTGAGGTGATTCACTGTTGAAAGGGTGTGATGCCATTTGCTACGTTGTGCTTTAAGTCCATGAATATAAGATGGAGACCAGGTCCAGGAGTGTTCAGATATTCTGTTTAAAAGCAAAGAGATGCTGAAAATTAAAGTTTATTAGTTTATTCGGGGTTCCTACAGGTGTCTATAAGTTCAGTTTAAGACCTTTTTAAGAATGTAATGCCTATTTCTCAGCCTATCTCATGGTCATACTGACTAAATTCCTCTTTCCCAGAATTTAGGAAAATAGTTTGATTTACTCCAACACCTTGACTCCCACCGTTCAGTGTCATTTCTCATCAGGGGGGTGGCAAAGTTAGCGATAATTGGTTGCTAATTTCAATATAAAATGTCAGGTTGGAACTGAGAAGGAAAATGTTACTTCCTGTGCAGCTTCTACCTTTAACAGACACGTTAAAAACCAGACCAGGTGCCGAAGACCAGATTTAAAACCAGGGGGATAGGGCTTTGTCTGTGGGCGGCCCCAGACTCTGGAAGGCCCCGCCCACACACACTCGTCTGAACAGTGCCCACAGTGGAGTGTTTTAAGTCTGGTGTTAAGACGCACTTTTATTCTTTGGCTTTTAACACCGCATGAGTTGTGTGGTCCTCTGTGTTATTATTATTATTATTATTATTATTATTATTATTATTATTATTATTATTATTATTATTATTATTATTATTGTTATTATTGTTATTTTGTTTGCATTTTTTCTCATAGTTTAACATCACTAACAAGGTGTCAACAAGGTGCCTCTGTGTTATTTTATTGATTTATTTGTATTGATTTTAGTTCTTTTAACGATTTGATTTTATTGTTTTATTCAGAGCATTATTGTAGTTTTACGTACTTATTTATTGTTTTTCGTTTATGTCTTCATCATTTAATTGTTTTTATGATGTGCAGCACTTTGGAAACATTCTTGTGGTTTTAATGTGTTATAGAAATAAGGTGGATTGGATTGGATTTAAACATAATACACCCAACAATAACATGACATAAGACCCAAATGTAATACTTTTTAAAGACTTTTTTAAGAATTGAAAATTCAAGACTTTTAAGACTTTTCAAGGCCCCATGGGAGCCCTGTTTATTCTTATGTTATTTCTTTATGGTTTATTTGACGGAGAGAGATAGATGTATGTAGATAAACTAAAAACAACAATCAAAAACAAAAAAAGTCAAATATGAAGAATGACCTGAGCACAGTTTGATAGAAATTCAGTCAAATATTGTAGCGCTCATTAAAACTGATAACAGGTTATAAGGTTGAGGTTATATTAGGACAAACCAGATCATCCTGAAATAGTTCAGTGTAGAATTAATTGTTTCACACTTCATTTTAATATTCTGTTTAAAATTCAGGTAAGAGTTGTGAAAAAAAAAACCCATCCTTTTATAACCTTAAACTGAATTGAATTAAAAAGAAAAAAAAGCAAATAATGAATAAAGTAGCCAAAAGAATGACCACAATGGGGAAAAAAAAGAAAATAACAACTGATAATAAAAACAAATTGAACAAAAAAGCTAAATTAAAATAAACATCAGATCTGCTCATCTTTTATCAGATTAACACCTTACAAACAACATTTTCTAACTATCTGATTAAAACGTGAAATATTTGGACATAAAACATCCCTTTAACTCATACATTAACTTCAAATCATAATCACACGATGCTTTAAGTCAATAAAATATAGGACGAAGACAGGAATAAAATCCTATGCAAATAAGGACACCTGGTCATGCGCGCTGTATCTTAAAGGAGTGGTGTATTTTTAAAAGGACCCTGTGTGAGTAGTCAGACTATTTCTAACACCACCCACACATTCCAATATGCACTACCTTTGCTTTTCATGGACTTAGATTTGCATAAAACTTTCACATTGAATGCATGATATAACAGCTTCACAGCACTTATTCGTGCCTTGAAAGACGAGATGGATCGGGAATCGCTCTGTTTGGTTTTCTCTGTTCTTTAAAATAAAAAAAGGCAAGACTTCTCCATTTTAGAGGAAAGGCTCATCAGAATGCAGAGACAAACATGTTCAGAGTAACTTAACCCATAAAGACCCAGTGTTACATTTCTGGCACTTCCCATTAATTGTCCTCTATATATTTAACCTTCCTTAAGGGATTTAGCACCATTTATTGTAATATTATCTTCTGCATTTTGTGTTTTATTTTATTTTATTTTTTGTGCAAATCAGGTGTTTTCCTCGTATAAATCTGGGGTGTCATACTCCACATTCAGCCCAATTTAATCTCAATCATACCAGACCAGTAAAGCAATGACATAATAATAATGACAACTCCAAGTTTTACTCTTTGTTTTAGTACAAAAAAACCCAAAACATTAAATTATGAAATATTTACATTTCACCAAAAAAAAAAAAAAAAATGTAAATAATCTTAAAAAACTGAAATTTAACTTGAAAATGAATGCAATTTTAGTAATATTAACAGACATAGCAGACATAATATTGTTCAAATTTCAGACTTTGGATCTAAAATAAGAACAATTTCTACTACATTGTTGTTAAAATTGATATTTCAGGTTGTTCATATTTATTGGTATTTCTGTATTTATTTGCATTTTATTGTTAAAGAATAGTTTGTAGATATTTTCATCGTGTAGTGTTATTTTTTTACTTAAATATTTTTTATATAATTTTTGAAGAAGAAACTAATTATTTATAGGTTCTCATGTTATTATTTTATGTGAGATCACATCGGTCTGTCTGTGGAACCTGAACTAAAATGATCTTGGCAACCTTGACTGTTAATATCTTCAGTGTAATTTTTGCACTTCCATCCCATGGACCAGATTGGAACCTTTGCTGCGTGTTTGACACCCCTGATGTTAAAAAAAAGTTAATTTTAAAAGTGAGGGTTATTACACCCAAAACAGAGAAAACTGAAGAGAAAATGAATTTATTAGGAAAAATATCATTAACTGATCATAAACTAAGCATCTCCAGTCACTGTCATTTGTTAAACTCCATGGGTTTTATTGGTGAATCAGTGCTGTACATCAGGTTTGTTACATTTATTTTAGCTCAGGGGCCACAGGCAGCCTAATATGGTATAAAGGGGCCGGACCAGTGAAATAGTATAAATAACTGGACGATAACTTTTGAGTGAAAAAATTAAAATTCCATAATGAAAATCTTTATATCTATGAATTGCACTCAAAGATAACATGAACAAAAATATGAACAACCTGAAAATTCTCAAGTAAAATAAATGCAATGTTAACAATAATAGACTTTAGTTTATCATTTATACATGTGAATCACAACTTAGAGATCACAGGGGATCTACAAGTACACAAAACATTAAACAACAGGCAGAATAGTATTAAAATTTCACAAACTTCTCTTAAGAGATTTCAGGTAATTTACTTTTTAAAAAATAAATAAATAAATAAATAAATAAATAAATAAATAAATAAATAAATAAAAGGCTAGTCTGTAAATGTAATCATTTTTGTTCTTTGTTTTTTTTTATTCTAAACAAAGAAAATAATGAGCAGTTTTCATTATTTATATGTTATTATGATATTATTTTACTGGTCTGACCAACTTTAGAATAAATTGACCTAAAATGATTTTAAAACCTTTGATTGTTAATATCTTCAGTGTAAGTTTTGCATTTCACAAATTCATCCCAACGGCTGGATTGAACCCTTTGATTTGGCCGTATTTTTTGACTCCTATGCTGTAGATCAGTGTTATCCAACCTGTGTGCTGTGGCACATTAGTGTGCCGTGAGAAGTCATCAGGTGTGCCATGGAAAATTATCCAATTTCACCTGATTGGTTCTGAAAGCCAGCAGTGTGGCGTAGATCCATACGACTGCACACACCAATGATCCACTCCACGACAACCGTCTCCTGCTTCCCTTTGCAAAATAAAAATAAAACTAAGACTCAGAGCTGTTGAGGAAGAATATCAGCTTTGTGTTCAACTAAACAGGCCCAGGTTTCACACTAAGTAAAGTGAGACCAGATTTGCATTATATTTCAATAAATCGATAGATATACTTTATTGATCCCAATCAGGGAAATTCTGGTGTTCCAACAGCAACAGCAGAAACATATAATCAAATTAAAATAAAATAGAATAAAGGCTAAAATATATACAATAATAAAGACTATAAAAACTACAAATATACAATATTAAATAAAATAAAGGGTAAAAATGAAAATACTTTTTGTGACATTTTTGTTTGGTGGTGTGCCTTGGGATTTTTTTTAATATAAAATATGTGCTGTGGCTCAAAAAAAGTTGGGCAACACTGCTGTAAACAAGTGTTTTTCAACCTTGGGGTCTCCTAAAATATCTAGTAATTGATAAAAATTAAAATTTACTGATTAAAAAAATAAATGGCGAGTTCACAGAGACAATCACATGCATAAAAAACATCACAAAATGTGAAGCTGAAACTGAAGCTCTGTGGTACTGTTTATCTGTCAAACGTTCATCGTGGTCGGTTTAAGATGCTGCAGCTCTTTCATAATTCATAGTTTGAGTTATTGTTTGTTCAGTATTAATTTGTAAATACAAGCTGGACTGACTGTACATATCCTGACCAAGGAAAATCAAATTCTGACTTTGTGCAGTAATCTGAACCTGACTTTTCTGCCTCTGTCCATAATAATATACATTATATTGACTAAATGTGTCTAAAATTAATGTTTATTTGCAACATAGTATAGCAAACTATTACATGATCAAAGACAAATTAATTTTAGCCAAAAAAAAAAAAAAGTTCTCTGTTTTGAATGTCTGGGGTCGCCAGAAATTTGTGACGTTAAAGTGGAGTCATGAGGCAAAAAAAGGTTGAGAACCACTTCTATAAACCGACTGTCAGAGCTAAGATATAGTATATTCATTTATTTCCACTTAGTATTTCACTGCTGTTCAAGGCATTCGTGTTCTGAATGAAACACCCAAAGCTGTAAATGACACAAACGTGAGAAACTGGACATGTTTCCTTTCATCTCCTTTGTGGTATGTGCGGTTGTCTCATTGTGGAAGTTTATAGAATAACAGGAAATAGCTTTGGATTTTTTTCGCCCAATTTTTTAGCTGTCACCACACATTTGGCGCCAGCTCAGACATGTTTGCTCTGATAGTGGGAAGCGGGTGTCAGAGGACTAATAAAGGGAGTCGCATATTTATGCACATACAGGTACGTGTGCAGATTAATGGCCGAAGAGACACCAGTATTGTGTTAAACATGATGTACTGCATCTGTTCTCCCCTGAAATGCATTAAATGTCTTTGAAATAAATCACTGTTATTATAATGACAAAGCATATAGGAGTCCTTTTGTTTTTCTTCTTGTTCAGAAATCCAATGGGAGCCGCTGTGATCACCCACGAGGTGGAAAGTGGGAGAGAATGGATGTGCAGTTTTACCAGAACTTTTTCCGACTGTTTTCGATCATAAAGCCCACAAACGTTACCCTTCATCTGTTTGTAGTATATCATTATACAATCAGAAAAGACCTTTTTTGATAAAGGCAGCAAACACGTACACTGTAAACCATTTGAATGTCTTATCCTGACTAATAGAATCACTCTCATGATTAATACACACACACACACACACACACATAAAAACCAGATTGCAGTGAACAGTCCTGTGGGCCCTCTCTCACGCCAGAAAGTGCTTTGTCACGTCTTGTGGCTGTTGGGTTTCTTTCTCTCTGTCATTCTTGCTCTCCCTGTGTCTGAGCCACCTCTAATTCACTGTGTGCCTCATATCCTTTCTCAACATGCCATTACAATTGCCAGGGCTTGGATCAGGCCCCCAGGGGCTATTAGGAAAATGTATCCATTCATTTTGCAAGATACACATTTGGCAAAGAGCTTCCCTCCAGAGGAACCTTTCAAGACAGGCTGTATTTCCATGTGACAACCATTTGCCTGCTTGATCTTTTGTTTAACTAAAATTCATGTTTCATAATGTCAAAGAAAGCTGTCTATTGATCTCCTGCGTGCAGTTCAGTTTTAGTTTTAGTAGCTGATGTTTGCTGAGGACAAGGGGCTTTGTTAATTTGAGCACATCTTTGACTTCATGACATAAATTACTACCATACTGTATGTGAGCATTTTTCTCCAGTGGCGACACAGCCTAAACATTAGTAACACAGTAGTTTAATCTGGATGTGTGCTGGTTAGCAGTTAGTCTGTCAACGGGTTTGTCGAAGCTAGATATTTTGACAACTACATGTCCAATTAGAACCAGATTGGAGTGACTGCTTTGCTTTATTAGTCTGGTTCCATTCACACAGCACGCCTAAAACTGACCATTCTGCAAAAATATGTCTGTCTAGTTTTCATTTGGTGTAAGTGTTGCACACTTGGATCCAAACGGAGTTCCAGGTGTACATGAGTTTTTCAGAAAAGGTTGTACTTTCTTTTGTAATGGTAAATGGACTGCACTTATATAGTGCATTTTCTACACCTTCATGGTGCCTAAAGCGCTTTACAAAGCCTCACATTCACCCACACAAAAGTACAAATTAGGCAGATGCACCCTACTGGGAGCAACTTGGGGTTCAGTGTCTTGCTCAAGGACACTCAGGGTTCTCCCCAGACGATGGAACAATGGTGCTGCGCCAGTACAGGTATACTGCTACCTCAGTGCTGCTATACTCATTTTAAAATCTGGGGCGTTTTTTTTTTCTTTCCTATTTTCCCCCCAATAATTTTGCTAAAATCTACTGGAATCCATCGGGGTTGCAGGTACACACAGTTTTCCAGCCCCATGATGTTTTTCATTTGAAATCTGACGGAGTTACGTCTATCATGAGGTTTTAGCGTGAGACTTTCTTCTGGGGAGGGGGACGCACCGGGACACTATGAATTTCTGAGGAGAACCCTGGACACTTCTACATGTGGACAGCCAGAGACAGGATTCGAACCACCAACCCTTTGGTGTTTGGACGACCCATTCTACCAACTGAACCCCAGCCACCCTGTAGCTGCAGCCAATCAGACATACACTTCAGACACTTAGCTGCTAACTACACGTGTGTCTCTTCCTGTCCCACCTGAGGACCCCCTTGGGACCACTGCCCCCACAATCCCTGTTCCAAACTGTGCCCAAAAATATGGCCAAAATATAACCGCTGCTACTGTAAATAAACAATCAACAAATAAAACAACAATGGGGGGGTGACCAGTGTTCGTTAATCATTGACATTAATTACTCAGGGCCCCACATGAGTAGGAAGCCTAAACAGAATGTTATGTTAAGAGAGCATAAATATGACAGTTTGTGGACTTCAGTGAATTGAGAACTGCTTCGTTTTATTGTGGAATGACCTTGACTTTCAGACTATACTGCCATGTACATTTGTGTGATTTATGAAGCAGAACATTCAAGGAGGTCTGATCTAATTCTGTCATGTTCAAAGAAAGAATGAAAGAGTAATGGACTACAGTGTATCCCAGCCAGACCACTACTGCGACTGGATTTACGACTTTTAAGAAACGACCGTTCATGTCAATCAAGTGGATCTTGATAGAGATATATTGCTTGCGTGACGCTACGATGCCAGAAAAGCATATTTTACATGATAACGTCGTCCATATCCAAAAAATATTCTTCATGTGAAGAATAAAGAAATGTCCTCTATGTTCAGTTTTGCCTTTTACAAGAAATACACATGCAGTACTCATCATTTTATATAGTTGCACATTGGGGTGAAGGGATATTATGAACCCATAAAGACCCACTGTTACTTTTGTGGTAGATCCCAAATAAATTTCTCTCTAGATTTCACCTATAGTACTGTTGCTTTTCTACATTTCAATTACTTCACCCAAAAAAACCCAATGCTACTTTTACTACTTTTGGTAGTTCCCTAATTAAATGTTTTCTCCATCTAACCTTACTAAAGTGATTTATCACCGTTTATTATAATACTATCCTCTGTATTTTTGTTGAAAATCATATATTTTCCTATATTTTATTCACTGATCGGGTGGATGTTCATAAAAGTTTAGATTAAATTTGAGGGTTATTATATCAGAGGCAGATAAAAATGAAGAAAAAGTTATTTTCTCAGCAAATCTATCATTAACTGAACAGAAAAGAAGTGTGTCCATCCACTGTTATTAATCCAACTCCATGGGTTTTACTGGTGAATCAATGTTGTAGAAGATGACAGTGTTTCCATGGTAACTACAGAGCCTCTGAACGTCCAAATGGGTCATATTGGATGACCATGAAAAGATGACAAACTGTATTTTACACCAATTATTTACATGTATTGATAGAATTAGTGGATGAACAGGTATTAAAGGGTTTAGATCAGAAGATGGTTTTGGTTGCCAGTGGATGTTTGGGTCTTTAGGGGTTAAAATGAGTCACATCTTATAATAAAAGAAGTTGTGAGGAAGTATGTAGCACCCTATAGTGTAATAATTTACTGAAAATGTCATAAAATTTGCACTTCACTCGATCAAAAATGTAATAAAACCCAATAATATAATAACTTCACCAATAATGTAATAAAATATCCTGACTGATGTTGTAATATCTGCACTTTAACCCAGTTGTCATTCTGTTGTTTCAAATCCAGTGTATTTAACAGCCTTAGATTCTCAAAAAACAAAATGTAGAACTTTGGACTGAAAATGAACATATATATTACATTATCTGTCCAGTTTTACATTATCAGTTTAAAA
>JAQQZY010000005.1:54117051-54137316 GCA_030068375.1 Ostorhinchus rueppellii
CAAAAAAGTACAAATACTGCATTTTAGTACTTAAGTACAATACTTAAGTGGTTCTACTTCGTTACTATACATCTCTGGTCAACAGGTATTAAACATTTTAGATCAGTAGATGGTTTTCGTCGCCAGTGACTGTGTGGGTCTTTATGGGTTAAACACAAAAGTGTACACTAACTTTTAAGGGCTGAAATGGGGAGAAAAAAGCAACATTTTAACGTATTTGAAACCTTTCCACAGCAAATACAACCTGCTCTCATTCCACCAGCGTGGATGTGTGCTAATGGACCCACTGCAGGTAGTTGTTATTGACTGTGAAGTCTCCACGAAATCTTCTTTTCCAGAGAGGAAAAGGAGGTCATTTCTGAAGTGACTGCATTGCAATTTGGTGGAATGAACTGTCATGTTCTCTCCCTGCTTTATTATGTTTGTGCATAAAAATTCTGGTGCCTGAACACGTGAACTATCAAAAATGATCTCACCTCTATTTGCACAATATTTTCTTGTTTTGCACAGGTTCCTGCCTGGAATATGAGACAAAATGTCTTGTTAAGACACCGTTTGTCACCTCCTCCTGTGATGATGATCAATGAGAGCAGACGCTGTGGAGATCAATGGTCTTCGGATGACCTGTTGAACGTGGATCAATAGCTGCTGGCTGAGGGAGGACTTGTTCTCTGATTTGGTGTTTCTCACTGCCAGACACTCGCTCATAAGCTACAGTCACTCTCTAAGCTTATCCACCCCCGCATTCGACTCACACTCAATACACACTCACACATAAATACAGTTGCCTTGCTATCTCTCCCTCTCTCTCCAGACTAAATAGTTTGCTGGCACTCCCCAGTGCCGCATGGTTAAGTCATCATGCTTTTTGACAGAGATGGAAAGGGTTATTATCTGACGCCATTCTGGACTCATGCTGTATGAGACAGGGGTGAATTTGGATCAATACATATATAAGTGGTGTGGCTCAGACACCTGGCCTGGTCTAGTACATCATACATACTAATATACAGTAAATCTGACTGAGTATCAAGAGGTCAAACAGTCACGTACGCCCATCGCCATTTGTTTTCACCGTGTGATATTCAGAGCACAACATGCAGGGTGTGTTAATAACTAAAAACCTGGCTGGCTTTCATTATACTATCGAGCTTCTTTACATTCATTAGAAATAATATTTCAAAAATGTTATTAAGCAAAATAGCTCCAGGGAAATGGGGTTTTCAGAAAGAGTCGAACTCTAGTTACGCTGTTGTAGATTATTTTTCAAGGGCTTTAAGTTTCCATTTGTTACTTCATGCCCAGTAACAACACACTCAAGCTTGTGTCCAATTATGTTTTGAAAATGAAATTATCTATCATGAGGAAAACACTGACATTTTGTTCTTCCATTTGGTAGCAATTCCTATAAAAGAAGATACCGCTAATATAATTGGCTAATGGAGTTACCAGTGACAGAGAGAGTAGAGACAATAATTGCATTTGAATTGCAGATTCTTACTTCTAAATCCTAAAGCTTCCAAAGGACAGGAACAAACATCAGCATTTCACCCTGGCGTGGAGAAAAAAAAAAAAAAAAAAAACAGCAAGGACAGCAAGATGGCTGACTGCTGCTAAACAATAAACAGCTGACACTATAGGAAAGCATGCACTGATGTACCCCCGCTGCTATGTCTTTTGAGGTAAATCTCTCACAGACATTCCTGCTCTGTAGAAAAGTCATGCATAATCCGCTCTTCCAAAAAAAGTAAGAGGTTAAACTTAATGATTACGGGCCAGTGGCTTCTAACAGCTTGAAGACCTTTGGATACCGGTAATTTGCATTTCTGCTGTGAAGATTATGCTCGGCCGTTGCATGTGGTCTGTGAACACCTGGCGAGAACTGGTTGTGTCATCAGGATTTTGTGTATTACTGTCCTAGTGCTTTTAACATGGCGCAACCTCATAAATCTTAATGTCAATGCTCAATCAAATGGATTTTAAGGTGTCTAACAGAGTTCAGTACATTAGCTTGAAGACAGAAAACATGAGCTTATCTAACTAAGCTAATCCTTAAAGTAGTTGTGTTTCCATGAAGGCATTTTACAGTTTTGCTGAAGAAAACTTTTATTGAAAGAGCAAAATTTGAACACACTTCCTTAGTATTACCAGAAAGTTTTGACATTGGCTTGACACATTCTCATATCTATGCTGGGTCAGGGTTAGGGGAGCCAACTCCCTGAACAAAAAGTAAGGGACACTTCGTCGGCAGAGCCAGCCGACCCTATTGCCTTCACCCCTCCTCCTGTGGTGGTGAATTTATTTTGCCTTTTTTGTGTGTGTGAAAAAGTACATCCGTTTTCTGCTCAATATGGGACACATTCTTTTGTTTTTAAATACAGGACAATTCTGTTTTTCAAAGGACGGTCTGCAACTCTAGTCAGGGTGCCTTTTTTTTTTTTTTTTTTTTTAATAATCCTTTTTTAGGATACATTTTCAGTTTTCATATCCTCTCAGCACAGGCATCCAATTTTCCAGTTTTCCAAACATCAACTAACAAGCAAAAATTTAAACTAAAAAAAAAAAGTGTTACGACCTGGCTTTGAGGTTGTGACAAAACAGGGAGACGAACGAGGTGGGAACAACCAAAGATGTATTTATTGAGTAACAATAGCTAAATGCAAAACAACAAAAACAGCCAGCTGAGGCTTGGACCATGGCAGGATGGTCTGGGAGACCACACCAGAGAGCAGACCAGGGACAGCCAGCAGAGCGAGCAGAGCCTAAAGAGCAGATCCGAGGGAGAACGTCCAGGTAGAGCCGTTTAAGTATCACAGCTGCGATGGGTCAGCCCACTTCTCTGTCTGAAAAAGAACCTGGACACTGCCCCTAGTGTCCAGGAGGTACAGGGCCATCACAAAAGAAAAAAAAAAGAGATAGAAAAGTAGTACCCCCACCACCCCCCACCCACATTGGTCCGTATTCACTTAATTATTACGTGTTGTAGCTATTCTACTCTGGGATTTTCTCTATAGAGGTTTTATCAAAGTAAGAGAAGGCTTCCATGTAATGTAAAATATCTCAGTTGATCCACTGAGAGAAAATATTATCTTTTCCTGTTTCAAAAAAGACATTACATCCCATATCCAGGCGTGTTCTGCTGGAGGTTTAAGTGACTTCCAAAGGAGGATACACCCACAGGTAGTCAAAGAAGAAAATGCTAACTCATGTAGTTTCTGTCTACAGGGTGCCCCATTTGGCCACATATGGAACCCTGAGTGCCTCTTTTAAAGAAATAAAAAAAGGTAGTTGTCATTTTTTGTCATACAAGCAAGTCTAACAGATTTATAGACAATGATTATGGCTTAGTTGAACAAAATAAGTCAGTTCCGGGTTAGGAAAGGGGTGGAGAGCTGAAATAAGACAGAAAACGCAAAAATAAACACAGCATGAAACAGGGCCTGAACCCTGGTCCCTGTGGGTAAAAGCTCCCACAGAACACAGTTTCATCCATCATAAAAGTATATTTGCAGCCAGTTTGTGCGACAAGGATGGTATAAATGTGGGTAAAACTCTTGCAGACACCCAAACTAAATCTTAGGCTACAACACACGTAATGATATCGCATCATCAGTGCATATCTTCAATCTGCAATTCACTAAGCTAATGAGAGATAAAACACAGAGGTGGCAAAAGTACTCACATTCTGTACTTAAGTAGAAGTACAGTTACTTGGGTGAAAAAATACTCATAAAAGTAGAAGTACTGATTCAACTCTGTTATTTAAGTAAAAATTCAAAACTACAACTTCTCAATTGTAATAAAGTACAAAAGCAAAAAGTAAAACTGCATTTTTTTGTCATGAATGATGTAATACTTATTTAACCAGACAAAATCATACAGAGAATCATAAGAATGTTCATATGTACAGGCACAGGTAAAATTGAACAAAATACAGGTGGGTAGCAGCAAGGAAGTGAAAAAATAAAAACAGACTTATGTATGAAAATAATTTTCAGGACATTTAATGATGATGATCATCTAATTTCACCATAGTGGTTTTATTTTGAAGTGAACTTCACCTCCTTATATACAGTTAAAGATGTTATTGAGCAGCACATATGAGAGATTTCTTGATGGCGTGTGTTTTAGCCAAAAATAAAGCCCTTAAAAGGGAGTTACTGAGTAGACAATGGGTTTAATTAGGGGTCGGGTCCTCCAGTACTCAGCTTTGCAGGTATGGACACAGCCTGTACTCCTTCTCTCCACCACACTGGTTTTCCTTCTGAAGTGATGTATTTTATGTACTGTTACTTGCTTGTATGTTGTAAAAGTAACAAGCCTATTCTGAGAATGTAACTAGTACAAAGTACAGATATTTATGCAAAAATGTAGTAAAAAGTAAAAAGTTGCCAGAAAAATACATACTCAATTAAAGTACAGATACCTAAAAAATACTTAAGTACAGTAATGAAGTACTTGTACTTTGTTTCTTCCCCCCTCTGATAATACAGTAGTATTATTTATAATGCAAAAAAAAAAAAAAATCTGCATGGGTGAGCATGGGTGAGTGTACAGATAGGGAAGACATGCCAACCTGGGATGACCATTTTACAAAGAAAGCTTGAGGTTAGTCGTAGTGACCAATGTGTCTTTTCACATATTCCTATCGGTTATTAAGCAGGTGTGGGTTGTACCAGCTTCACACTGCCAGATGATCAAACTACATTTCTGATACTTTCAGAGGTTTGACCCAGGCTGTGATTTGGCACCAGGGCCAGGTCAATGGTCGCCTTGGAATATCCTTCACTGTACGACATGGGCCCGAGATGCTGCCACTTTCTTGAACAGCATTAGAACTGCACAACCACCTCCTCTGAGGGTTTTTTCTACGCAGCTCTTAGGAGTCTGAGTGTATTTTGGCTGCTTTTGAATACTTTTGATTTTCTATTTCTAATTAAAATACCTTGCTTTGTGTTTTTTTTGTGTTTTTTTTTTTGGGGGGGGGTTGTGCTTTTCTCCCCTCAGCACAACAGTATGATTTTACAGTTATTCTTATTTGTATTATTTATTTTCTGTTTTTCACCAAAGATACGTTGAATGAACCATTTACTTAGAATAAACACAAAAGCTGAAAACTTAAAAAAAACCAAAAACCCTACAAATTCAGCAAATAATGAAGTTATACACATCTATTTACCTGAAAATGCAGGAAATACATCAACTATTTATAAAATAATCTGGTGTCACAATATGACAGACAAAGATTTTTAATTAACCATTTTTAACAACTCAGAAAACTATGTACCGTTATTTAAAACAGGGTTACAAGACACAACACATCATGAGTGGTTAACCCATGGTGGCTTGTTCTTCTTTTTTTTTTTAATGCAAGTTCTTCCTTTAGAAGCCTGTTTTTATCTTCTCTTCCTGCACCAAACATGGTGACATGTTGGCAGAAATTCAGTTTTTATGTGTCATAAATCTGATTTTACTTGGACTTTCAACATAATTGTCTTTCCAGTATTACTTTGACATCTGCACTTTCAGACGAGTTAAGGGAAGACTCAACGAGGCTCCATCTGTTACATCGTCTCAAAGGTCATGTCCAGGGACTCTTACCAACACCTGGCCCACATAGTCATTTTACAGCATCTACGGACTTCATTGACTCTGGTACTGAGTGGTTTAAGAAAAAAAATGCTTTGCTATCAGGGTACCTCAGGCATTGAAAACAGACAGGAGCTCATTACCAAGTGGCAGAAAGTGACAACTGGGGAGTATGTGGATAAAACACAACTAAACTGCACCATATTAAGAAATTTACTGTTTAATATGTAAGATTGGTGTTTGTGGTTTTGGAAAGTTTGTGTCAGGGTTTAGGTTGTACTGGGAGTTGGTCATTTGTTGATTGGCTAACGTTTGTGTGTTGCAGGTCCCAGAATGGGACCACAATAACAAAGTATGAATCTGTAAGATACAGATTAGGTTCGACAGCAATGAAGACACGGAGGATTCAGTTCTTCATCCAGATTGTGTCTGTATTCAACATCACAATAAAATACAAAGTACAACACAAGGCTTTTCAATGTCAGTCTGCTCCAGTCCTTAATAACTGTAAAGTGCCATGAATGTCCATGAATCCTATTAGTCCATCTCACAGAATGTATTCACATTTATAATCGTTTCAGATTTCCACTAAACCGTGCATAGCATCACATTTTATACAAATGAATCAAGGTTACTATAATAATATAATGCAAATTACAGCAATACCCAATTGTATTTAGAGCAGCAACATCTCATCTGCGATGATTCTGGACATACACATGTACAATAAATCATTCACTGACAGAGAAATACAAAATCCTTTACATATAAACCCATCCAGCTTTACTTGAATGTTGAAGGGGACCTATGATGCTACTTTTCGGCCCTTTGTATTTGATTTCTTGCCCTTCCAGAATAGTAACACACGATTAGCGGCACTAAAGACTTTGTAGAAGTGTGTGTATTGATGTTTCATTTACTCGTATTTCTTGCATCCCGCCAAAGCGCTCAGTTTTATTTCACTCCACCCCCTGCATTGTTGGTGTACACCCCTGCCCAACCCACAACGCTATGATTGGTCACTGTATGTAAGTAATCACAGCCGAGCTCTACCTCCTCAATTTACGCTGTCACCGGGAATGACTACGCTGCATTATCTAAGAACACGTCAAAATTAAAAATGTTTGAAAACGACACTTTCGCAAATACAGCCTTATGTGTTAGATCCTGAATCCGATCCAGAGGCACAGACGGGACAAGCTGAACTTGTTGAACGAAAGAGGCTACGTCAAGACGTCTCTGAATGGTAAGTAACTGTTAGCTGTAGCTATATTGTCATTACTCGCTAACCTGTGTGGTCCATTTCTTGCTGCTTGCCTCTTTGGGAAAGCTGAATAAAAACCGCTTTCCCTCACACCCGAAGACGCACTTTGTTGGAGCCATTTTCAACAAAAAACTTCCGGGGCAGTGCGAGGGGGGGTGAAACCAGTCTGAGAGTAGGTGTGAGCATGGGCATGTTAGGAAAGTCCACTAAGTGACATCACTTAGTGAAGAAGTTTGTGAAGAGTGATTTTAGACATGCCAAGTAACTTCTACGGCTCACGCCCGAATACATGTACGTCATTTTTTTGACAATTTCTTTTTGACTGACACTTATATTCAACAATGCAACAGTATTAAAAGCTCAAAAAAGTGGAAAAGCAAATTTACTCATTTGACTAAATGTTTCGCATTAACATTTCTCAAAAATGAGCTAAACTCTTTATTTTATATTTATAACACACTTAACCAATTACCCATCTGCTGTAAGATATATTACATGTGTGAGAGGCCAAATGATAATCAGTACAAAGTGCATTAACATTAGCGACATGCCTGCAAGACCTAACAAAGGGAAAAATAACCCACAATCGCAATGCGGCGTGTTCCCGCCGTCTGAGAACAGTGATGCTTTGAAGTTTTTAAAGTTCGCAGAAATACTTAAATCAACACTAAAACACCTTAATAACATTTGTCCAGATGCAGTAAAGCTTTAAGCGGTCATGACATGTTTTTTTTTTCTTGTTTTTTTTTTCTTTTTTTACCAACTACTAACCTATAAGATACAGATAAAGTTCAGCAGCAATGAAGACATGGAGCATTCTGTTCTTCATCCAGATTGCGTCTGATACATGAGCGGAAGTTCCCACCTGAAACAACCTGGAGTCCAACTGCTCCCTAAACAAAAGTTCCACCTCTATGCTGCTGACATGTATCATGAGTTTTCACAATATATTTGAAACATAGAATGACATGACTGTCTAGTCATTTTCCAAAGAAATATTAAACCCTGTAAAATCAAGGAAATTATTTTCCAGCTGCCTTAATTAAATACAAAAAAAAAAATGGTCACACTATTTTTGGTATGTCACATGTGCCTACACTCTCAGATGATACTGGACTGATACTGTGGATTTAGTGTTACATCTTCATCTGATTGTTCAGTTGTATTCAGTGCTACATCTTACACTGGGCTAGCTTGTCTGGATCTACTGTATGCCACTTTTTCTTATGTAATGTTCATTTGTTGATCAATTTATAACCTCACTAGTGCTGCAAAAGTTGTTCACACGTGGCTCCTAATGTAACCACACAGCTAACCCTTCAACCCGTTCTGAACTGTAATTATTAACACATTAGCACGTTGACCCATGGGGAACCAGGGGTCATATTAATACTAATATCTGGGGACTAAAGTTAGTAAATGTTCCTGTTTTTAAATTTCCCATCATGCAGCTTAGTCCTGTGCCTCCAGTCAACGTGACCGGAGTCATATTCTAAAATGACTAATATCTTACAAAATATTGGTCCTGTCAACTTACCGAGATATTTAATGTGGGGGTGGGACTATTCCTCAACTGTAGGTATCAAATCAGCCAGTTAAAGATTCATCAATTTCTCAGAACTGAGCACATGCACACACACATAGACACACATTGAGACCTACCAGTATTATGGTATTGATGATGGCTGATGGATACCTGTGTCTTCCTACACAGTGGTTCTTCTACTCTTATTATGTATGATATCACCCATATCGCCACCTTCTGACACCACAGTGTTTACTCCAGACCAGTTCAAGTAGACCTACCTAGTTTGCATTTTCTGTTTTGCAACTTTTTATTAAAGGTTTTTCTTCATATTGGCTTAACTTCTCATGGAGTCATGACCCCTGATGCATTGTTGTCATCCTTGTTTACCTTGTAAGAAGCATTACCATTATTACCAAGCCCGGAAATGACAATGCTAACAACATATTTTTTAAAGCATAATATTGTTTAAGACAGCTTACTTTAGGGAGGGAATTAGAATACAAAATTACAGGAGGATAAAAAGAGTTTGCAGACAAGAAGTCCAGAATTAACAGATCAAAAATTAAATCAATGAAGTTACATGTTCAAACAAACACTAAACAGATAGACAAATAAATGGCTGAATAGGGGCTTTCAACATCTGGGCGAACATTTGGTATTGTCATAGTCTTATTTCTCTTCAGTGGGATTGAAAATGACTGGAAATGTTTAGAAATCGAGTTTTAGAAATGGAATCACACCTAAGTCTAAATGATCAGGTCTGGATTGATATACTTGTTCTCTCTGACAGAATGTTTTCTTTGTGGAATCCTACAGAATCTACCAATGAGACTGCTTCATATTCCAAGGGTACCCCAGTGGCACCAATGTTCAATGTGCAAGATTGTACATAGAAGTAATTTTAAGTTGTCAAATGGTGAAACTGGCATGAACCAGATTGGGTAGTGACCTAGCAACACCCTTGGTCTGGGTGGTTATGGTGGAACACCAAAGTTTGTGGAAAAAAAGACCAGGGTTTGTTTCCTGTTTCTATGCTGTCTCTTCCCTATTTTTTTCTTTTATCCTGCCTCAACTAGTGGTGTAGTGGTCCGTGGAGAAGTGGGTATACTCAAATTTGCCCTTTTTAGAGAAACAGTTTTAGAAACAGACATGTCAAACTACTCTATTTAGTTTACCAAAAAAATCCATCAGTAATATTTGCTCACTATCATATCATGACTTGATCAGGAGCAGTTTGTGGGTATTACTAGTCACACACAAGCAGCTGCATGAATGTAAATGTATTCAGCATGAGGCAAGCATAGGATAATGTTAGCCTTTTATATCGTTACCCTTCCATAACCTACTGACACAGTTGAACTATTGGCAACAACATCTCTCCTCAAAATATGCAGTCATCTGGTCAGCAGTTTAAAACAGTGACTCATTCTGAAACCACCTTAAAACTTACCTCAGAATTATGTATTCCACAAAAGTAGGTTCTCTCGGTATGTGTCACTCATTTGAACGGCATTTATTCTGCCTTTCTTGTTTGCATTCCATCTTTCAACAAGGCGTGCAGTGACCTGTCAATCAACTGGGGTGGCACTGGAACCTGAAGTATCCACTCAGGTTCCAGAGGTGGCCAGCGCTAAACAGAGCCCTGGCTCTGGTGCTAAATTGTCAATATTTTCCTCGGCACGACCCGCCCTACTCTGCCTCTGATTGGCTCATCAGTGCTCATGCATAAAGTTAACTAATATAATCGGTGAAGGTACCAAGTAGTAGCCAATTAGAGGCAGAGTAGGGCTGGTCATCACTGTGTCGTCCTCATGGAAAACATGGGCAAGTTTTGCTCAGATCCTACTGAATGGTGGGGGATTTAGAAGTGGGTATATGCAATAATGACGGAAAAATAAGTAGGTGTGTTCCGTATACCACTGTATACCCTAAACTAAACCACTGGCCCCAATCCTTTTTTGAACACTAACCAACTTTTTTTTAATACCAAACCAAATCAAAAATACATATGGCATTGTTAATACATCACACAGTCATGCCCTAGTAAGGGTTGAAATGTGACACACAAATAATCAATATGTGATTAGTTTGGGGTGAACATGTGTAATCAAAGTTGCATCTTAGGCCAAAAAAAGTCATTGCCTGGATTTAACCAAAACTAAGCAAACAGTCGATCCTTCCATTTGGTATTTACTGAAGTAATTAATGTTTCAGCTGCAACGAGTTCTTTAACTGGTCCAGGAGATTCTCGTTTCTGAAACAACCAGCAGTTTGATAGAAACATAAAGGTTGGACTCTATTTCAACGGAAAAAGGTCATGTGGTCTCATGAGTCCAGAAAGACCCTGTCCCAGACTGATGGGTGATTCAGAGGTAGAGGAAGTAATTACCCATCATCCCTAGTGTTTACAATCCAAGCCTGTGGGGGCAGTGTTCTGATCTGGGGTTGGTTCAGTCGGTCAGGTCTAGGTTCAGTCGCATCATGAGGTCAGCTGAAAACCTGAATAGACTACCTGAATAGACTGAAGGACCACGTTTTTCCATTAAAGTTTTCAGTTTCTTCCCTGATGACACAGACACATTCTATTATGACAACACCAGGATTCATTTGGATCAAAATGAGAAAGAGTTCAGGTTCAGGAGCATGAGGCATTCTTTTTTACACTTGTATTGGCCACCACAGAGTCCAGACCTGAACCCCACTGAGAATCTCTGGGATGTGTTTGAGGACACTTTACTCAGTGATCTGACTCCTCTATCATCAATACAAGATATTGGCCAAAAGTTAATGCAACCCTAGGCAGAAATAAATTATGTGACAAGGAACGGAGTGAATGAATAATTCTGAAACCTGTTCAGAGCTCTGTTATTAGGTAGATGAGGTACACATCTACACATCACCTCAACCTTCAATGCTTTTTCTCATTGATATACATGGGTTCAGCACTTTCTGAATTGGTACTGGATATTAATCATGTTCTCTGCAGAGTATTTGAATATATTCATTATAGTGAGCTGGTGAGAGATATTTCTGGATAGGTTTGGACAATTTAAAATTACAGTGTTTTTTTCCCCCCTAAAATACACTGCCTTCGGTGTCCTTATGTTCAAGTCTTTATTGCTCTTCACAAATCTGACACAGGAGCCCCTCTCCACAGTGACCTGTTGAGAGTGTGAGTATGCTCTGGCCCCTTGCTGTTGCCTATTTGTGCCCTCAACCCTACAAACACACACTCTGCAACCTGAACCTCATTTCCTTGCCTTTTGGTATTCTAAGGACAGCACTCCTTGGACACAATCACCTACCAAGAAAGCTCTTGATGTGAACTGTACTGTATCGATCGTCCACTTCTTCTGGCATGAAAAAACTACTTTTCCGTTCTGCACCTTTGGTCCTCCTTGGCCTCATCCTTAGCTTTAAATCCCCCAATTGAGACCATGTCGTTGACCCTGACGGAGTTGAGTGTTAATTCATCTGTGAGTTTAATATAAGATTTCTGCCACATGTCGAGTTTAAAAATCCTCACCAATATATCTCACACCTCAGTTGGGAATTGTGTATGAAAGCCATGAAATAGCGTCATATGGGTCACTGACAGTGGTGGCTCATCAATAGAGGGCGCTAGGGTGCCACCTCACCTGTCTCACATGAAGAAGAAAATGAGAGGATTCACGTAAAATAATTTTATAAAAATAAGAAATTTCATTTAATATTTAAATAAACGAGTGATACAGAACACACCCCATGAGTACAGTGTATGATCTGAATTTAAGTATAGTTTTAAAAATGTTTTCAGTGAGCAGTCAAGTTACATATCAACTGTTACTTTTGGGAACAAAAATCTTAACCATTGACTCTGGTTGTAAATGGCACATGTGCTGTAGAACCCTCGAACGATAGCAGAACCCTGGGGCGTAAAATTTTACCCATCGACAAGAAAAAATATCACATCCTGAGAAGAATCAAGACCCTCCACAACAATGTCACAGTACTGAATACCAGTGGATACTAGGGATGCACGGATACCACTTTTTTCTAGTACAAGTACTTCCATTTGAGTACTTGCCAATACCAAGTACCAATATGAGTACTTAGTCATCCCATTACAGTTCTTAGTTCCTTTTGAAATGTGCGTTATTGTCGTTGCCATTAATCCGTCTATAACAAAGTGCTGCTACTGACATTTAATGTGTTTGAATGAACATTTTACTAAATCAATCCATCAGGAGGCGCCACTCATAATTAACCATACTGGACAAATACCACAAAGAAAAGCAACGTTTTTCGAGAAGAAGAAGAAAGTCAATAATAACAAACATGGAGATGACAGAGGTGACACTAATGCGGATACTAATGTTGATACTGATGAGGGAAGTTGTCCTAAATATGTCAGTAGTTTTTTACTAACTAACACAGTTGCTCTTTGAACAGATCCTCTACCTCCATGGTTCTGGGTGGTATTCTACATCTGGATATGCATCTGCAAGCACTTGGGAAAACAGCAGTTGGGATGTAGGCAGAGGACGGACAGAATGCTGCATCTGTATCCGTCTGTGTCTTTAACGTTACTTCCAGTCAGTGTTACTTTTGTCCCCATTATTTATTTTTGAAAAATCTCCACACTGCTGACATTACTTCTCTGTACCTTCTGCACTGAACTGTGAATCTCATGCTGCCGTAAGTGGTATTGGTGCAGTTGTAATGGAGTACTTTTACGAGTACGAGTAGAAGTACACACACTAAGTATCAGACAGATAACCAGAGCTGGTATTGGCATCGGTGCATCCTTAGCGGATACCTCGGGGAGGCTATGGCTCAGGTGGTAGAGCGGGTTCTCCAGGTCAGCCGTTGTGTCCTTGGGCAAGACTTCACCCTCCTTGCCTCCAGTGTCTCTCACACTGGTGTATGAATGTTTGGTGGTGGTTGGAGGGACCGTAGGTGCGAAATGGCAGCCACGCTTCCATCAGACTGTCCAGGGCAGCTGTGGCTACAAATGTAGTTTACCACCACCAGAGGGAGAATGTGAGAGCGAATGAATAATGGATCAATAATATAAAGCGCTTTGGGTGACTTGAAAAGAGCTATAAAAATCTGATCCATTATTATTATTAACTAGAGAGTGTCTGAACATCCAAATGGATCACATCTGATCACCATGACAACATGACAAACTGCATTTTACACCAATTATTAACATGTATTGATAGGATTACTGGATCAACGGGAATTAAACGGTTTAAATCAGGTGATGGTTTTAGTAGATAGTGTATGTTTGGGTCTTTATGAGTTAAAGGGCATTGTTTTTTTGTTTTTTTTTCTGTGTTTTTTTCCCCCTCTCCAGCATGGTGCAGTGCAACGTGAGGACAGGAAAAGAGATCTACTGTATCACCTTTCCGGCTCACCTTCCTCACATGCCTCCGATTTAACTTTCTGATGACTCCTGGAACATAAGCGGTGGCTAGGTAAAGGTAAATATGTGATGTAGGGTGTAAAGGATTATAAAGCTCTACAAAGAAAAGTTAAGTGTGTTGTGGATCTGAGTGGAAACACCCTGGAGCGCAGAGGGGAGGTTAGGGACTAAACTCAATTCCGTCTTGGCTATCACCTCTATCTTCCTCCGTAATGAGCTGATGCCGCTTTGAGCGACTCAAGCCTCACCTCACTCCTATGAAGAAGGTGTAAAATGGAGTGTTTTAGTCACGCCGACTGCCATTAGAGAGAACAGCACTTCTTACCTCAATTGTTACGGCCTCAGCAATTTGGGATGCTCAGCTAGAATTGTCACACGTTTTTCATATGCATCTGCTTTAGACTAATCCTGGATTTGCATACTTTTGTTCAGACATGTGGCATTTCTTTCTGCACTTGCAAGTTATAAGTGTCGGGGAAATGATATATAAATGCAAAGGCGGACTGTGATGGCGTTGTGTGTGTAATTATATGACAGAAACAGGGCAAAATACAGAGAGAGCAAAAGCCAGTATGTTATTTACATCTAGTTTACATCTGATTTTACCACAGATAAAAATGTCATGTCGATACGCCGGCCACTTTCTGCCCCTCCATTTTGTTTCGCACTTAGAAAAAACTCTGCAATAAATAAAAGCTCTTTTCGTTCATAACATATGCATAGATTCTCCAGCAACTTTAAAATTTTTTCATTTGCATCCTGTTTTTCAGCTATTTTCTTGTCGCTGTTGTTGTGGCAGTTAATCTTTTTTTTTTTTTTTTTTTTTTTTTTTTTTTCTGCAGTCTTAGAAGATGGTTGCTATCTTGTGAAGGTTGCAAGCTATTTCATGTTTGATAACATGACAGAGAATGAACTTTGCAAGTGAAATACTCATTCACTGTACCTTATAGTTAACGACACGTCGTCGTCAAACTTTACAAATCTGTGTTCTCTCCTCGGGAAAATACAGGGGCTTACATTTAATTGAAGGTGTCAACACAAATCACGCTAGATAAACCTTTAAAAATAATTACAAAGAGCTCCGGAGCCTTTAAGCCTTTTAGATTTAGAGACAGGGAATAAGGACTTGGCCACTGGGATCAGGGATTTAGAGACCTTCATTTTGTGGGACTAGCAACAAACGTAGCATAAGAAGAAGCTTTGTTCCCACACACCATAGGATCTGTCTTTTCAACAGTAGGAACACATATATTCGTCCCCCTTCAATAAAAACAAGACAGAAGCAGAAGACTAATGTTATGAGCTCGTATAAGCTTTGAATGTTTAGTGATGAAGGTAATTATCCCCCACAGAGGATTTAACAAAATCACTGTCTCTAACAAACCTGACTAATGGTTTTATCATTTTTACTCATATGCGCTGTAGGCTGTTTTAGTTTTCAGTCAGCTTCAATACACTCAGATTTCAATATGTGTGTGTATGCACTTCGGATGTGCAGAAAAGTCTGAATATTAACAACAGAAATACAAAAAAAAAAAAAAAAGAGAGAATACCCCAAAAAACAGCAATGCAAAAACAATGTAAAGGATAGAAGTTATAAAATGAAAACATGATCTGAGTCGGTGCCTTTGTCGTTCATTTTGCAGTCTGAGGCCTTATTTAGCAACACACACACAAAAGAAGATGAAAACAACCGAGAAAATGGAACAAAATGAAAACAAAGTGAAAGACACAAGATAACAACATCGAAGTTATGAAAACGATTCAAGAAGATGAAAACGAAAAAAACAAAAAACTTATAAATGAAGACGAACAAGATAAACAAGATAAAAACAACACAAATAATTAAAATAACATGCGAGATTTAAGATAAAAATAGCACACAGGATACAAGACAGGACAGTCATTCCAAAAAACACTTTGATGAATCAAGGTTTTGTTTTCTGAACTTGTGAAAAGTAAAAATAAATAAATACAAGATTAAAAATAAGATGAATAAGCAAACAAATTATGAATAATGATTATTTTATTTTTGTTTAATCATCAAAATATTCCTCTGTAAACTTCTCTATCCTCTCTTACCAATACATTACAAGAAGCAAACAGAATTCTGAATTGGTGTTAATTGTGCTTCTACAGTTGAATTTGACATGTAGCTGTAGTAAAAAAGAAAACAAAAAAGTATACCCGACATGTCTGCAACACAAAAAAAAAGCAACAGAAAAACAAAAAACACATATGAAATAGGCTAATGAAGTCCAGAGGTTTCCACATGAATCAAACATGAACAGAACAGGTTTTCCAAATTCGCTTCTATTTTGATTTAATCTGGTGTCTTTGAAGAAAAAAAAAAAAACACAACAGCATTTCTGCAAAAGACAAAAAAATGAAAATATTAGATGCAGGTGGGGCCTGATTCATAAAAAATCACCAGAATTCAAAAACTGATCGGTTAATATTCTACGTTTACTGTTAATGCCCCCCCTCTGACCATTGACGACGGATTAATGAGTCCCCCCCCACCCAATGCTCCGGTGCAACAGACACCCGTGCCCTCAAAGCCACAGTAAAGGCCCAGGTGTGATCATATTTTATTTTTCCCCACAGGTTACAGGTTCTTTATTTTCTTGCCTCGTCTTCTGGCAGCTGGGCGCCTTGACTCCTGTGGCAAGCGTGGCTCAAATAATGTCACAGGCTACAGTATAATCTTTTGAACAGCTGTGGCTGGAGATAAAACCTTAATCAGGTGAAGGGAGCTCGGTAATACAATAACCCGGAGCCACAGACTCACCAAACATGCACCGATAGACACAAAAGGGCTCTGCGTGATAATCTGAGTTCAGGAGCTTTTTCAACCTCCGTCACTATCCTGTTCACTCTGACATGGCTTCATGATGGAGACGTTCATGTTGCTAAGTGTTTTATGGAAATCCGATAAAAATGTGCACCCACGCAACTCTGGGTGTGTCACGATCGAGGGGTTTTGCAACTGTGGGAATACAGGGCTCTGGAGGTCTGATGTGAAACAGGATGGAGCAATACTGAGTTGGATGGTACTTCCATTGTCCACCAAAAGGTGGTGTCATGAGCCAGATTCAATATTCTTAAGTCATTTTGTTGAGGGTGGGACTATTATCAAACATGTCAAGTTTGGTTTTGATTGGACGTAAAATGGTTGAGTTACAATAGTTTTGTTTTTCATGGCGAGACATCAAAAAAACACATCGAAGGTCCTCCACCCAATCCGTGTCCAACTTTTATCTACAACATCTTAACTCTCTATAGAGCACTCATAGAAATACTCTGAGATTCAACATTTCAACCTCAGTGTGCTATTAGAGGACCTAACGAGACTTTATTACTTTTGTGAAGTTTTTCAAAATGTTTTATTGTCATGTAGAAATTCAAAGGGAAGTTACCATATTTAGTTCCTTACCTGTAAGTGGCAAAATAAATAAAATAAATAAATGTAAGACGTAAATGTAAAAAATACATGTAAGGTGGAAGGAATACGTGTTTTAGAACATTAGAACATCACTTTTCGAACATTAGACCAACATAAGTGTAGTTCCAGACCCCTGTCCACATCCACATTCACCCTTTGAACATCATTCCTCATATTAGTACCATTACTTCATGGTACCTAACAAAGCAGGTCCACTCACCGTTCATGCAGAGGTGGACCTAGCAGACCCTGTAGACCACATTGGACATGAGATTGTTGCTTCTCTGTCCTCACTGGAACTGTTGCTGTCACTGTCTTGTAATGTGTGCAGAAATGAACAAAAATACTCCCTTGCCCGATAAAGGGTTATGACTTAAGTGACCAAGTTTGAAGTCTCATTAACATAAATATGTGTACCAAATTTAATTCTGTTTGGAGAATGTGGCTGGTGAGTGGCGGTCTTTAGGGGGCTCTACAGAGACATTTTTGATGGTTGTTTATGAAACCTTTAAAATTTGCCACCGCTCATTATTTTGCGAAAAGACCTCTGACTTTTTGCACATGTTCAGGCCCTCAAAAATACAGAGGAATATCCAGACTTATAATAATAAACAAATGAAACACAAGGGGGCCATCGGATGGCCAGCGCATGGGTCCCACACTATCAGAACAGGACATTAGAAGTGACACAGTCAGCCTTTATTTTTAAGAAAAACTGTTAGCATTAGGGATGCACCGATACTGGTATCGGTATTGGGTCTGAAACGAAGTGTGAGCACTTGTACTCGTACCGGTAAGAGTACTCTGATACAACCGCACTAATACCACTTACAGCAGTGTGACATTCACAGTTCAGTGCAGCAGGTAAACGGCAGAAGAGTAATGTCAGCAGTGTGGAGCGTTTTCAAAATAAATGACTGGCAAAAGTAACACCAACTGCAAATAACATTAAAGACACAGACGGATACGGACACAGCGTTCTGTCCGTCCTCTGCGTACACAGTTCTGTCCGTTTTCCAGGTTCTGTCGGATGTGTACCCAGACAAAGAATATCAGCAGGAACTGTGGAGGTAGAGGATCTGTTCAAAGAGCGACTGTGTGAGTTAGAGAAAAACTACTGACATATTTATGACAACTACCCAGGGCTGGGCCGGTTTACATCCCACTTATAATACAACGAGGGTAAGGAGCGGTGTGGAACACCGCCTGCAGAAGTGAAAATGAAAGTGGACGCTCATTTGTCTTTTCTCTGCCTCCTGAAGTTTCACTTTTAACCCTTACCAGTGGAAACGCTGCAACATTAGTATCCACATTAGTGTTACCTCTGTCAGCTCCATGTTTGGTATTAATGACTTCCTTTTTCTTCTCAAAAAACTTTACTGTTTTTGTCCAGTATGGTTAATTAAGAGCACCGCCCCCTGGTGGATTGATTGACAAATGCTCATTCCAACGTATTTAATGTCAGTAGCAGCACTTTGTTCCAGTCAGACTAATGACAATGACAAAAAAAGCACATTTTCAAAAGGAACTAAGAACTGTAATGGATTATTAAGTATTTGTGTCGGTACTCTGTATCGGCAAGTACCCAAATGTAAGTACTTGTACTTGCATAAAAAAAGTGGTATCGGTGCATCCCTAGTTGGAAGGATCCACATTTCTACACTTACTCTGTATCATCTGTTCTTCAGTGTAATGGATGCTCTGTTTTATCCCACAACAGTAACAAAAGGTCCAGTACAGCCAGACCAAATGTGGCAAAACAGCCGGGCATGGCGCCGTCGTTTCACTTCCCATAAGATGCAGTAAATCACTGGCGACGAGGTGAATGGAATTTCAGACAAACAGGCACCGCAAAGGGCGAATCTGCACTGGAAGGGAAAACACGGCTCTTTCAACGGCCTGCTGTTTACGGAGGCTCATGCACATTCAGCTCCAATGGAATTTAATTAACAGTAAATACAGCATGAAAAGTAATATTGTGCAAAAAAAGTACAATGTAAAAAAAGGTTACTTACAAATAGATACGTCAGTAAAGTGATTTCTAATGTAACTGAGTAGCTTTGAAGTTTGAAGTGAATCACATGTGCTTTGTTTGACTTGATTAGATTTTTAAATAGAAGAAAATGAATGTAGATCCAGTAACTTAAACCTGCACTGCCGTACTTTAAATGTAACTAATTCAATCAATCAATCAATCAATCAATCAAAACTTTATTTATAATGCACTTTTCATACAATAAATGCAACACAAAGTGCTGGACAGAACCCCCCCCCCCCCCCCACCCACCCACACACCCATGCGTCCACGGCACACTCTCCTGCACAGCCATCCATCCACCCACCTATCCCACAGAGCTGTTCATACGATAACATGACAGGGCACTGAGGGTCCATGGGAGAAAACCGATTAATTGGTCAAAAACGTAATCAAATACAATTTAAAATCCTTCAATTTCAATTGGATGTTTTCATTATAATTCCATTGTCTTTGGTCTTTAAGGGCGCATTCACACCTGCGCCTTGGTCAGATCACACTCTCACTGCACTTTTTGCTAGTGGACCAAAATGTGTAAACAGGAGCTTGTGATGAACTGTGGTGGCATTGGACAGATAAGTCAGGGGCGGGGTCAATCAGAGATGGCCGGTGTTGGTGGTTAATGGTCCTCTCTGACCACTGACCAAATGTTAATCGGACATTCATTCTCCTCATTACTCCACGTCTGTCCACGGCTCATGGCTGCTGCTATTAGCTCTGGCTACAAAAGTGGCTTGGCTACTTTCAGTTTTGTTGATTTCCCACAATGCCATGTTGCATTGGTGGCTCGTCAAGCACAAACAGGTGCAAGGTTTCTTGGTTTGTTTTGCCTCGAGGCTGGTTCTACTCACACCAGAAGTGAACCAGCCCAGAGTACGTTTGGAAATGGACCAAGACCAACTCTGGTCCATTTTAAATGGACGTGTGTGTGTGTGTGTGTGTGTGTGTGTGTGTGTGTGTGTGTGTGTGTGTGTGTGTGTGTGTGTGTGTGTGT
>JAQQZY010000005.1:54182935-54193680 GCA_030068375.1 Ostorhinchus rueppellii
GATGAACTGGCGACTTGTCCAGGGTGTACCCCGCCTTCACCCTTAAGTAGCTGGGATAGGCTCCATGTGACCCCCGTTACCCTAGTGAGGATAAAGCGGGTATAGAAAATGAATGAATGAACGAACTGGCTGGAAATGGCTGCAGATGTCTCTGATGAAGATGGAATTTTGAAATGAGACTCGTAAGATGAGTTTTGTTCCTGTGACTGGTGTGTATCTAACTCAGTTGTAGACTGTCTTGTTGTTTGTGCTCCCAGCAGGGTTATAGACATAAATCTTGGTGTTGAGCATTACATAATAAACTACATTATGTACTAAAACAAAAATAAGCAAGGGGTGAAAATTCTATAGCATGGAAAAATGACTTCAATGGCTGTATGAATGAATGAATTTAGTACTTTCTGGTGAAAATTTGAAATGACAAACATATATTTAAGCTTATTATGGTATATAAGTGTTTTATTTACATTCATTCATCCAATAGATGTTGGGCTTCTCAACTAGAGTTACTGAGTTCAAAAATAGCCTTAGTTTGAGCTTGATTTTCAGGTTAGCATTTATTCAGCTTCTACTCAAGGCAAAGATTGGTTATTTCTGATGATGTCGAATATTTTTTTGGATGGAGGGAGATGTGGTGATAGTGTCTGTTTTTTCCTCCTCAAACTATTATTATTATACCTGCCTTTAAAAACCCACTGTTGGTTGACCTCTACTTCAGAAGCAAACACTGTGATATTCCCTAGCAACATTTCTCTATTTTCGTCTTCCAAGAAGACACACAGTATCGTGTCATGTACGAAGTGAAAATCATTGTGTTTTGTCCCATTACGTAGCCTAACATCGTAAAGTGACTTTCTCCCCCCCTGTACACTGTGTTCAGCACTATAATGTACTAGGTCACCATTGCAGCTTCTTTCATGATGGATGTTTTAGAAGTTCTGCCTGTGAACTAAAGTATTGTCCCTCGAATAAATAGAATTATGCACAGCCATATTCAGTATTTCTTTAAAGACTTGGCTGTGTACTTTGATTCCAGTCGAACATTGTTCAGTGGGAATATCCTTTTTATGGACAGGATTGAATGGAGGAAATCGTCTGCTGACGCTCGGCTCTTAGATACTCTCACAAAACCAACTGACATCAGTAAGAACAGAGGAAATGCTGTCGAACGGCAGGAAACGGCAGCAAATCATACAATGACACGTGAAAAATATTCCACAATTTAATTAAAAGTCAGTAAATGTCAGATAGTCTGTAAGATTTAAAGGGGATTTAGGAGGATCTGTCTACAGAATGGGATGTAATATTCACAAGTATGGTTTTGTTTGTGTGTGATCACATGAAAATAAGAATTATTGTTGCATTTTCACAATAAAGGATGAGCTCTCATGACCGCTGTGTGCCCATGTTTTTCCACCGTGGTCTTTTTTCATTCTTTACTCCGTTCTTCTGGGGTTTAACATTTGGCGTTACAGTATTTTCCTGTCACCTACTATGTCTGAGGATGGACCAGAGTTAATATCCCCTTAAAGCTCCCACAGACTGTGAGATTTCTGGAGTCTTACAAATCTATTGCTATCCACACTGTGTGACATGGATCTAATAATCTTGGGTACGAGGTGTACGGCAACTGTGGGTGCTGAAATCACCTACTGCAGGGTTTTCCAGAAGTTTTCAAAGAGCTTAGGAGCTGTATGAGTTGAAGCGTATTCCCTAAATATCTTTGTGGTAAAGCCCCTACACTGTATACTTCTTTTGGCTATCTCAGATCAGCAAATTAGGAAGTGCACATGAAACAACACAGTGCAAGTTTATGTAGCTCCAAAAACTAATATCAGTTTAAGTAATCTCATAAACATCACGTATATATGAGAATGATCATTTAGCTTAGCTTCACTGTTTACACCAGCGCTGACTGATTACATAGGCTGATGGCATCTCATTTTCTGTGTTGGATTTGCATCACTGCGATTCAGTAAAGGGTCTGCACGGTTGTTCCTCTCAAATTAGCTGTAATTTGTTTCTTCCCTACCAGGATACGATTTAGGTGCTGTACCCAAAGCACTTTTGTAGCACTTAGGACAAATGAATACATCAGAACTAACTAAATTGACTTTTCCAAATGCTAAATTTGTGTTTAACCTTGTTGATTTACTATCTTCTCTACCTGGCACACAGGTTTGATTTAAAAAAAAAAAAAAAGAGTCAAATATACAAACATGACATGTAGAAACCCTTTGTTGTGGCAGGACCTCTAAAACCCTCATCCATTTGCCTAAATCTTAAACAAACTAAATGCCCATTTGAGAGTTTTGCACCAAATTAGGATGGAAATGGCAAAATCCGAATAAATGGATAAATAAAATCCCATACTTCCTTAAAATATTTCTTGATGTAGCTTTAGGCTGAAATGAGTCAAAACACAGGAAATTATTGCACCTTTTTCAAATAAATTCTCACTGAGCGCATGTTAAACTCAAAACATTAAACACTTTTGCTTCATCTTTCGTGATATTGGTGAAGTGTAAGAACATGTCTGGGGTCAAAGCTGGCATGGACTAATGAGACCAAATTATTCCTCTATCTCATCTGTGAAGAAGACATCCCAGCCGTGTTAAATGGAACATTCGGCTTCTTCTACTGTTTATTACAGACATATATAATGTAGCCCGAAGTGCCACTTCAGGGTTCTCCCCAGAAATTTATAGTGGGGGGGGGGGCATGCATGTGCACATGAGGTCGTTTTTCTGGCCGGTCCTTCTCGGCTACACGGGTCGTGGTCACCGCCGAGGACACAACAAAAATCGCAGAGATCGTTCTCTGATCATCAGGCTTCATATAACGCTTACGTTTTGTCATGGTATGGATGTAAAGAGGAAGTGAGTTCATGTGCAGTCAGATCCCGACCAATAAGAGTGCTTCATTTAATGTATTACATCATATCCAATCAATGGGAAGAAAGTTTCGCACTAAAACCTCACGATAGATGCAACTCTGAGATTTCAAAGGAAAAACATCATGGCGCTGGAAAACAGATTGAGTGCCTGCAAACCTGACAGATTTCGGTAGATTTTAACAAAATTATTGGGAGAAAATAGAAAAAAAAAATTAACATCCTAAAATTGAAAATGAGTAATTACGGCACTGAGCTAGCAGTATTCTGGCGCAGCGCTGTTGTTCCATTGTCTGGGGAGAACCCTGCACTTGCTTTTACAACACATCCCAGCTACACATACTGTATAATGGTAACTCAACTTAGACCCTGATTTCACAAAAAAAAAAACCAAAAAACAAAATAGACAGATTACACACAGTAGTACACACTACATGCTCTGAGAAGGTGTGGTTTTGGGTTGTTTGTTTTACAGCCATCACAGGAGAGTCTGATGGTGTTGATTTTGTTGCCATGTGTAACTTTTCTAATAGATGTGGCCAAGTATCACTGAAGCTGTAACTGTCCAGTTTATCCATAATGGACAGAACTGGTTGTTAGACTACCAATGAACCTAAAGCATTCTGATGGTAAGATCCATCCGTCCATCCATCCATCCATCCATCCATCCATCCATCATCTGAACCCCTCATTCCTCATGAGAGCCATGGGGGTGGTTAACTCTGGTCCACACTCCGGCTTGGCAGGTGACAGTAAAGCATGTCAACACTAAGCTACTATAACATGACAGAAAGGACAAGCAGAAGTCTATTCAGAACTAATGGTTGTGCAGCATGGGCCTCTGCAGACCATAGTGACTCATTCTAAAGTAACACTGATTCTTTTTTTTTAGTTGGTAATACGTGGCAAACCTTTAAAAAATCTTAAAAAACAAAAAACAAAAACCTATTAGTGGTGGCTGGTTTATAAATGTTCATCATCTTCTCTTTACTTCCTGAATGAGACTTTAACCTGTTAATGCTTTAAATGACCATTAATAAACACATTTTACTTTTTGCCTTGCTACTTGTATAATTAATGATTTCCCAAATCGGTGTTTACATCTGACTTGTAGGTATGTAAATTATTCATTGCCCTTCCTCAGTCCTCCACTTACCCGTTTTGGGATTTAATTCACCTGCACCACAGATTATTAGCCACTTAATGAGCATTGCCGTGCATTCTGCCTGTCTGTTCAGTACTGTCAGGTGTCCGATTGTTTTGTCCAGCGAGCATCACAGGTGAGGGAAGGGAGGGAAAGGACAGCGAGTCCCCTTCCCGCTGTGGCTTTGCTGCTCAGCTTTGATTTATTACCCCAAGTGTCATGGAGAATGGATGAGCAGAAAAGGGCAGTGCAGAGGAAATGTATAGGGCTCCATCCCCCCTTCCCCCCATTCTTTCCCCTTTTTTCCTATTCCTTTGCATTTTAGTCCAGTCCTTACAGACCCTTACTTCAGAAGTGCATCACTATCACGAGAAGAGCGTCAGAATTCAATGGTTCATTAAAGAAGAGAATAGTCCTGCACCACCATTATGCATCTTTCAGACTATCTTTTCCTGACAGAATATGGTGTTAAAGTGTAGTTTAAGTTCGGAGAATATTGATAATGCAATCATCAGACTGCAGAGACAGTCTGTACTGCTGTGCTTTGTCACACCACATAATTTTCTGTGCTCATGTTAAGTGATGTTATGGGACTGGTTGGAAATCAATATGTTTAGCAACATGGCTGACTCTGTAAACACCTCATTAGGAGTTCACCTTTTTGAAAACCTTCAGGCACTTAACGCAGGATCGAAACCCCACGTCCTCTGTCTATCCCTATCCCACAGACTAAATGTTCTTTTTTTTTTTCTTTTACACTCCATTCCCTTTTGCGGCGCCTTACTGCATGCTGCCGTGTCAGCCAGCCTTTTCCTTATACTCCCTCTGCCTCCCCTTCTATCGCTCACTGTTTTATTTTTCTGAGGAGGAGTTACAGTAAACCCACCTTACTTAGAGATTGCAGACTAAAAAGCACCAGTGGTAAAGTGAAGAAAAACTGGTCTGCTCGGTTCCCTGTGGCCACAGAACATGTGCACAGCGCACTATGTCTCAATCTTATGTCACGAATTGAGCTTAACACCGGAGGACAAGCAATGAATAGGGGTCTAAAGGTCAACAAGGGGAGAATGGGAGCTTTTTGTTGATGTATTGTATTGTTCAGACCAGGCTGTGAGGAGTGTTGGTGTACAGTATTTAGCGTGCCATGTAATTTAATACTGGCATAAAAAATACGGCAAACCAGCTCATCCATATTGAAGCTAAAATACATAAAGGTGCTCAGACAGCTTAGCAAATAGGAGCTATGTTAGAGTTTGTGCAGCCCATCAAATGGTCTATTTATCATCATTTGACCTGCTATAATAGACCTATAGGAGTCTGTCTTTTGAAGATGGATGCTCGACTACAGTCTAATTTCCACCACTGCGTTCATGCAATACCTTACTGCTGTAACTTCAGGTCTATTTTTTTTTTTTTGCTTGTTGCTACTACTATAAAACTACATGTTTTTTATTTTTCCTAAGTTGACCCTCAGGGACTAAAAATTCCCTCTGACTTAAAAGATTGTTTTCATCCATTGCAGAAGCCTCTAAGTAAGGTTAGTCGATCTAGCCAAAAGATCTTATTATGGTCTTTTCAGGTAGAATCACAATCTAATTTGCATTTTTTTCCTCACTTTTCATCATTTTTCAAGCAAGCTACGACAATGCAAGTTCACATTTAGATTTCACTGGTTTCTGGAGGCTGAAGCTGTGTGTTTCAGTTTTGTGTTGCTGTAACTTTTGCATCATTTTATGTAGTTTTTTTTCTATTATTATTTCTGCAATATCTTGACAGTATCTTGAATAAAGCCCAAAAAAATCCTGCTCACTGATTTAGTAAACACTAGTCCATATTCTCCTAATACATCTGTTACAGCGGCTGTGTTCTAATTAATTCACGAGCTTTGTTAGCTTAATTCATCCTGTTGGACTTTTATAATGAAACAAAAACTGTTCTTACCCATTCAAGTTCTGGTTTGGATTTGTATTGCATTGCTTTGGAAAAAATTCCTGTTGAAATCAGAGTGAGTGTAATTTTTCACTGTCTCAAGTTACCATTTCATCAATCAGTACAGAACAACCACAGATTCAACTGAAGTAGCTGAACATTTTTAGTGCAAACACTAAAGAATTGACTTAAATTAACAGAAATAAATACTCTAGTCGAGCAAAATTAACCCTATAATGCCAAAAATATCTTATTTTTTGATACACAAGTTTTGAAGCACTCAACATAATCGGTGTGATATTTTTTTCTTGAAAAACCTGATGTATACAATTAGATACATGCAATACATGGATAATCCACCGGGAGGGAGGACTTTGTTCACCTGAGGCCTTTCCAGTGACACTACATGATTGTCATTAATGAGGACGGAGGTAGAAATTTGCCAATTTTAAGAAGGAATTACTAATTTGTTCGACATGTTTGTGTGATATTATGTTTTTGTTTGTTCAAAAATAATATTTGAGCATTGTGACCTGATGTATCAAATATGATAAAAAACCTAAACACATACATGGAAATTCAAAAGAAACTGAAATTGATTTTTTTTTTGTTCAGAAGAACCAATAAAGGCTCCACTTTCAAAGAACTGGACTTTTGTGTCAATGATTTAATGGTTCAGGAGTTAGAGGGTTAATGCAACAAAATACAATATTTAGGCTGGTACTTGGGCCATCTAAAATGAATATTAACTGAGTGGGAACGTTTAGACTGTCCTGATATTTATTTAATTCATATTTAGGCATGCAGATTGAGTGACAAATGATAGAACACTGTGAAATTGCCAGATTTCTATTTAAAGTTAGCTCATGAATATGTACATTTAAGGACATATTGTATAATTATTAATATGTTTACAAGGGTATTACAGTACTTGTTATTAGAATGTTTTTAAGTTTTAGTAAAAAAAAAAAAAATGCAGATGATCAGTATAAGCGGTCACCCACACCGTTTCCTGTCGGTGCCATGGATACCATCATATAGATGCCCTGCTAGAGTATCAGGATCTTGTCATTATCCAAATGACATCCAAAATGTGAATTTGGAACGCATTGTTGGGCATCAGGTTCTTTTTAGAACCCCATTCATGTCATGAATTGGAAAAACAAGAAAACTTACAAAAAAAAAGGTTATTTAGACCATGCATATTCTAGTTTTCTGCTGAGACTCCGAGCAGAAAGTTAAAGACAAAAACTGACAATCTTATTCTCATTGTTCATTCTTTTCACTCCTAGCATGTAATATAATAATAAAATATGCTTTTTCCAAACAAATTGTTCTTTTCTCTCCTACAGTGTGTCTCAAATGAATGAGATATAACTGTTTATGGTGGTTTATAGGTATATATTTGATGAACAAATGACAAACTGTATTTCTGTAATAGTAACAGCAAGTCACTGCTGGTGTCTTACTTGTGGATATTTGCTCATTGTCTTTGACTTTAAATCAGGTTTTTCTGGGGGGTTGAAAGAAAAAAAAGAATAAAGAAAAATTAATATGTCAACTGAAGCTTGAGGAAATTGTGATCACTTATTTATGAAATAATAGTTTTCTGCAGACCTAAAAGTAAAACACATTCTTTGCTCTTTTTTTCCTGTGCAGGTTTAATGGTAGACATGTATGATTTATGACCAAAAGAAATGGAAAACAGTTTGACAATGACTGTTAAGAAATTACAATTATACAATCATTCCACACAGCTTCCTATCATTTTTTTTTTTACAAATCCTGCCACCACATATATCCTGCTCAGTTTGATGAATGAGTTTGTTTTTCAGTTATTATTATGTTTTATTGTAAGAAAACAAACAACAGATTGCAGGGATATAATCACTTCATCCAGTGGGATCATTCATTTGACAGGCAGAGAGTAAAAAATCATGCTCATTTAGCTAAATGGTGAAAGGCCTTGGTGATGAAGGATGAATGAAATGTGGTCAGTGACCCATGCTAGTTTGTCTCCGTTGCAGAAACTGTATTGTGTAATACTTTATTATACCACCAGTGTGTCTAATCTTGCCTTGTGGCAGCGGTGGACAGCTTTGATCTGCAGATAATCATTTGATCATTACCATTGCTGAGAGGCTCATTGTAGTTATCTCTGACGGAATGAACAAAGCATTTTATGTAAATACCCATAATGAATGCATGAGCTGTGTTTCGCTTCCTGCTTTTTTTCCTCTGATGCTGTATGCAAAGCAACAGCATACACAACTGTTTTTGTCCATTCTATTAATTGGCAAAAACAGCGAAAGATAAAGTGTTTGGGAAAGGAGTGTTTGCCAAAATTCAATTGTTACTAGTTATTTTTTGTTGCTTTGTTTAGCGTGGCTTGAGGGACACTTCAATGATCCTTAGAAAAATCTGATTTTACAACATGTCTTTGTGTATTGTTGACTAAGTTGTTAAATATTGGCATTAAATTAAGCAGTCTGTTTTGGTTACCTGGTCTCTTTTACCGGTAAAAACATCCTCACATTGCATATCAGTCCCATTACCTAATAGCCTGGATAAAAATCTGTTAAATGGAAATTTTTCTACTACTGTCATTCTCTGAGCTGGTAATTTTCCTTTACTCTCTTTGAGCATGATTCAACTGAGGCAAGAGGAGGGGACCTCAGAAGGATGAACATCGCTTATTCCATCAGCGACAGTGCAATACAATACCAAATGTCGCTGATCAAGAACCGCAAATTTGTGGTTTTATGTCCAGGAGACCAGGGATTATGATTAATTTCATGCCGTGTTAATTCCAGCTCTTCCCCTGACACTTTTCTCTAAACCTAACCAAGTTGTTTTTATGCATGAAATTAACCAAACCATAACCATGGCATTTTCTCTGCATTCATAAGACAAACCTGTTGAAGAAATGATGCTCTAAGGATGCCCTGTACCAGGGGTGTCAAACTCATTTTAGTTCAGGGGCCACATTTAGCCTAATACGATAAAAAGTGGGCTGGAGCAGTAAAATAATAAGAAAAATTTTAAAAATTAGGATAAGAACATATAAATTATGTCAAATCCAAAGTTTTCTCTCTGTTTTTGAGTGAAAAAAGTACATTTCTGTCATGAAAATGTTTACATGTATGGACTGTATTTGAGCATAACATGAGCAAATACGAACAACCTGAAAATTTTGAAGAAAAATAAGTGCAATTTTAACAATATTGTACCATAATTTGTCATTTATAGATGTGCATCACAGTTTACAGATCACAGTGGATCTAAAAATAGACGAAGCTTTATTAACAGGCAGAATATTGGTAAAATTCCACAGACTTATTTACAGACATTTCAGGTTGTTCATATTTTTTTTGTAAAAAGCTAGTCTAAATATAAACTTCTGTCTAATTTTGCTTTTTTTTTTACACTAAAACAAAGAAAAAAATTGCTTTTTCCTTATTTGTTGTTTTATTATGATAGTATTTTACTGCTCTAACCCACTTTAGATTAAATTGACCTAAATTGATTTGAACATCATTGATTCTTAATGTATTCAGTGTCATTTTTACATTTCACAAATTCATCCCAGGGACCGGATTAGACCCTTCAGTGGGCCGGATTTGGCCCCCGGACCGCATGTTTGACACTTGTCCTCTGTATGTTACACTCTGACCAAGCAGACCAAGCATCCATTTGTGTCTCGACCAGAAGTAACATCACCTTATGGGGAGGAAAAAAACAAAACAAAACTGATGGAACTAACATGGACTCAGTAGAGGATGACCATATTATTTTTTGCCAGTGTGGGTCATAAACACTGAAGTTGATTATAATCTACAGCTTCACTGCTACATGGTACGAAATGTCACATGCTGAACTTTTAAAGCTGACAATGAAACTGTTTCAGTGGCTGTTACAAAGCCCTAACCATAATCTAATAGGAAATTTGTAGATTTGTGGACTGAAAGAGGTACCCAAACTGGATTCAGTTTGTGAAAGACCACAGTGCCCCCGGTATTTTTTGTTAGAAGTTATATATTTAGCATTGCAAAAGGCTAAATGTCAGTTTGTGCTAATTTAGTGCTTATCTTTCTTAAAATTCTACAACAAAAAAAAAAACATCGTGATGAACCCTTTAAACCCTTTGACACATACAAGACAGTTTAAAAGCTTCCTGTCTACACCAATAAGGGAAAAAAACCAAAAACTGTATTTGTTAACAACTGACAGCTGCTTTACATTGGTACAGCAACTGAAGTCAGAGATGACAGGAATTTAATGCTGGTTAGAAAATAGAATTTTCCACTTGATGTCTGTAGGTTCACATTTGCCCAGGTCATCGATCTTCTTAGTGGTTCTTGGTTCAACTGGGCTGGTTTAGCTCCTTTGAAAAGGTTTCGTCCCTCATCCAAGAGACTTCTTCAGTTCTTCTTGAATGAGAGACGAAACATAAAAAAAAAAAAAATAAGCCAAACGAGTCCAGTTGAACTGAGAAAAACCACCAAGAAGAATTTTCTACAAAGACCCTCATCAAGAACTAAATCTGACAGAACTGACTGCTTCGTAACTGTCTAGGCAGGAAAACCCCTGTAAAACCCTCAAAGGTTTGATAAAATACTGTTATTTTTTAGGGCGACACGGTGGTGCAGTGGTTAGCACTCGTGCCTCACAACAAGAAGGACCAGGGTTCGATTCCCGACCTTTCCTTGGGACCTTTCTGTGTGGAGTTTGCATGTTCTCCCCGTGTCTGCGTGGGTTTTCTCCGGGTACTCCGGTTTC
>JAQQZY010000005.1:54214909-54231513 GCA_030068375.1 Ostorhinchus rueppellii
GACAAACCAAAACTTCCATCACAAAATCAACTTAAAAAAACAAAAAACAAAAACACATACATATACTCATAATCCTAATACCCACACCCATTCCCCTCCACCCACGTACACGCTCAACCTCCGCTGTCTCGTAACTAAACCTTCTCCTTCACATTATCCATTTTTGTAACACGTTTCCCCATACAGTTTCAGATTGGGTTAATTTGTTCTCTTCAGTAGCTATTGCCTTTTCTATGTTCAAATAATAACACAACTCTCGTTTCCAATATTGCAATGAAGGCGCAGAAGTAGATTTCCAGTGCTCAACTATCAATTTTTTCAATCCAATTGATGGAAAAAAAAAATCCATCTATGTGGATACTTCATCGTATCTTTTAACACATCTTGACATACAGAGTGATAGATTAAAATCAAATGTCATACCTGTCACTTCAGATAACCAATGTTCTATATTTATCCAGATCTTTTTTTAAAATTTTACTACATTCCCAAAATGCATGAATTAATGAGCGTCAGTGCGGCCCACACATAGTTCTCAAACGCACCTTTTTGCTGAGTTTTGTCACACTTTCATTTTATTTATTTTCATCACTTATTGGCTACCATAGATAGTCTTGTGACAGCTTCCCGTGGCATTTGTTGTCAACAGTTGTCAAGCTAGCGAACCTAAAGTACCTGGGGAAGTATGAAGGTTAGTCACTTAGCTGAAACATATTCCCGCGTGACACCAAGTGGATGGAAAACATATGCCGTCACCCTGTTCTAGTCATGCCTCTGTCAAAAGAGAAGAGGACGGTTGGCAATGAACACAATTTCAGGAAAAGTGGGAGACAGAATCTTTTTTTTGTGGTGCACAGGGACACCCTTACGTGTCTCATATGCACAGAGAAAGTTGCAGTGTAGAAGGAATACAGCATCTGATGTCATTACTTAACTAGACATGCTGAGGAGTTTCCAAACTACCAGGAAGATGAGAGGAAGAACCGGATCGCCAATCTGAAAAAATGTCTATGGAGGCACCAAGATTTCTTCAAAACAGCAAGAAAAGAGAATGAAGCAGCAGCCGAAGCTAGCTACGTAATGAGTGAGATAATTGCTTGGGCCGGGAAGCCATTGAAAGGAGGCGAGTTCATCAAAAAGTGCATGTTACTAGCTGCGAGTCAAATAAAGAAACCCTTTTTTTGTGGACTACTTAATGTGGCCTAGCCTGACCCAGACTCTACCTCCAGTGGCCCCCAGCTAAGTTGAGTTTGAAACCTCTGATTTAGTCATGCACACATGAAAAAAATATAACAAAACATTAAATTGCCAATCTTGTGGCAACATCTTTTATTGTATCTTCACACTATGAAGTTAATATCTGCTAAATTGATTAGATTTACATAGATATGAACATCAGGCTCAGTGAAGAATCCATTTCAGCAGCAGAGTCCTTCGGTTTGGGCTGCACAGTTTTCTGCTGCAGAACCAACAGCGATCACCATCATATTTGGGATGAAGCCAGCTGGTTCTTGCTTTTCATTTCAGATGCATCACTCATCACTTCCATCACCCAAACTGGGTGGAAAGAAATCAAAGTGTGAGTGGAGGAACATTCTCTATCCCTTCATATAGGCTTTTACTCTGTCATCAGTTCATTGATCATCATCTGGGGCTTTATGATCGCGTAGAAAAACTCTGCATGAATGTATCTCAGTCTGTTAATTCCAGAGCTCAGTGTTGTGAGGAGTACAGGATCAGCAAACGAGGTCTGGTGAGTCTTTCAGGTTTCAGCTTTGCATCATCTTAGACTGCATCTGTCTCTCAGTTATTGAAAGCATCTGAACCTATAGACCTTGAGCACTGGCCTATGCTGCTTAATGGCCATATATTGACTTATGCATAAATCTAAACCTTGCTGGAGAAATTCTACTTTCAGATTTGGAATCTTTTGCACCTGATTTCGATCAAACCTAATATTTCTCTCCTGGTTCCTAAATCCCTGTTAAACTGTAAAGTTAATGTCTTTACCTTTCTGTGTTTTGTCCTCACCTGTTTTGAATCAGACTCGATGTCATGGTAAATGAGGATCAGGCCTTACACGGCTAATTAAAAGGCTTTATCAGGAAAGTGATATAATTAATTAAGGGATTCTGACCTTAGATTTGAGGTTTCTTTGTAATTTTAATGGAGGACCATGTGTACATTTTCATCACAAGAATCTGAGAGAATCAGACTTTTGTGGAACTGTCTGATTCAATATGAAATGACCGTGTTTTCTTTGGAGATGAAGAGGTATTTGTGTTTTTGCTGTATTTTGTCTTAATATGCGACTGTTGTTGGTTTAAGTGGTGGTGTGTGCCAACTCCTCCACATTTGTAATGCCAGGTTCTGAGTGTAACAGCTTTCCTTTCACACTCTACATGGCTCAGGGGCTGCTGCATAATTTAGTGGTCTGGAGTGGTGACCTCATCCAAGTTATGACAAGGAGCATTCATTATACTCTTTCATTTGAATTAATTTATTTTAGTTTTGGCTTCATATTTGTGTGGTCGGTGGAAACTCACCACTTTGTTCCTTAACAATCCATGGTTTCAAAAGGATGATTGATGGCATCCTTCAAAGAGTCATGAGGATATGTGTGTGTTCCCCTCCCCCACCCTGTCCCGCAGCCCCGAGATGGAAGAGATTCCCAGAGGAACATTTTCCAAGTACAATGTGTTAATTTTACATTTAGTTTCTGATGGGATCGTTTAAGGCCTCCCTTTGAAGGAACAAGCTGCATGTTGAAAACAAGTCGTCACTGAGACATATTTGAACATCTGAAAAGAAAAGAAAAAAATACAATGGGTGCTGTATTGGGTTGAATGTATAAAAAGAAATAAAATAAATCAGTGTGGAAAACAGGTAGGAGAACATTAGGGGCTGTAATCATACATATTCATACCACAAAATATTGTTCCTTGTGAGGGAATTCAAAGAAAACATAAGAATTTCCCCTCATAGTTTCTAGTAAAAATAATTGTTTATTCACAAAACTCTTAAGCCTCTGAAGGTGAAAAACTGCTCCGAGTAGGAAGGTTTAAAAGATTCTAAACCAGTGAAGAAAATGCAGAATACAAAGAGGCTGTGTTCATGCAGTTAATAAAAACAACCCCCCCCCAAAAAAAAACAAACAAAAAAAAAACAAAAAACAAAACTTGAAACCAAAGTTAATTCCATAAGCATTGCAACAAAAAACTAAAATGACATTGAATTTGCAGTTGAATCAATATTTCTCCCTGAATTAAAGCTTCATGATGTCCACAAACACCCTCTTAATAAACAACCATTTTATGATTCATTGATATCCCACATTTTTAGCGTTAATAAATGAAGACTAAACTCATAAAACCTTTAAAACTAACACTAAAACTAAATAAAGACTAAAACTAGCAGAACCTCAAAGTAAAGTTTAAGAATCTATATTTTAAAAGCCAAGTAGCCTCTGTGTGTGTGTGTGTATGTGTGTGTATGTGTGTGTGTGCGTGTCTTGGGAATCATAGAAATAGAAAATCCAGAAAAATCCAACAGCTGCAATTTAGCATACTTATGTATTTTTGGTCAAGGAAGACAGTAGCAAAAATGGCAAGTTGATAGGACCAGTATTTTGGGAGATGTTAGTATTTTTGGAACACAATAGCCTTACAATTATGTTGCTATGCCCAAAATGCTGTGGTGGTGACTGCTGGACAAATGCGATACAACATGCACAAATACACAACAGCATAAAAACTACCACATCCAGAACCTGTGGATCCCAACGGATAAAGGTACTCCTTTAACATAATGTAAAACACATAGCCTGGCCAAAAACAAATCCAACTGGACTGGATTTAAATGTAACCCTTTAGCTTTGATTATGTAACTGGAACATATTAATTGCTACAAGAATTATCCAGAGGATGGATTAGCAGAGTTAAATCTAAGTGGAGACTATTGTGGACATTAACTGCTGTGATGAGCCCTGTTAATTTCTTCATTCAAGTGATTTTCTGTTTCCCTTATTTGCTGAGATGTCCTGTATGCTAGAGATTTGTCTGTGATTTTCAGCGAATTTCAAAGGGACATGTTGTACTTATACAGAGTTACCTTCACCTCCTCACTAAGGTTAAGTTTTTGTAGCTCTGAAGATTTTTCTAAATCACTGCCAGGCTACAGCTCCTCGCTAGATGTTTTTAAGAGCAGTCTGAGTGCATTCTCAGGATGTTTGTGAATAAGTTTCTCATCAAGGACAGGGTTACATGGTGCAAATCAGCAATGAGGAACAAAAGACTAGCATAATATGCAATGGTAGAAAGACGTCTGTAATGGTAGAAAGATCCTGTAATGCACCAGAGACACCAAGGAATCTTTATCATGACATGAAACTACATTGAGTATGGGTGCTCATGCTAAAACACATCAAATTGTTATGTGTGTCCCAAGAAATGCAAAATATATCAACAATTTTTAAAAAAATGTATCAATAGAATGTATTACACATAATATAAACTACTTATGTAAGCAGCTAAGGGGGTTTATTGAACCAAAAATGACAAATTAAAAGAGTGAAATCTACAAAATCATGTAATCATTAAATTATAAAGACACACAGGCATGCAGAGGAACACGTAGTCCAAGAGTAAGATACAGACAATATGCCGACATATTTGAACATCCATTCAGTCTGTTTAATGGGTAATAGCAAAGAAGAGGTTTTCAGCAGTGGACAGTTCTGCCAAAACATTTCATTTGAGCTGTGCAGAGCTGCCCCGTCTCGTAGTATTTAAACACAGGGCTTCTCTAACTCACTCTGCCAGATGCAGTTTCAGCACTGGACAGCTCCCCCAGAGTGGAGGAATAGGAAACGGAAAAATCGCTCAAAGTCAGCACTTCTGACTGAACAGCTCCTGTTTCACTTGTGCAATAATGCCACAATGAGATTATCAGGAGAAACAGACAAAAAACAGGGGTGGAAAAATAAAAATCAAATGAGAGTGTGACTCTGCTCTGCTGTAGCTGCATCTCAGATGATAGAAACATAAATCTCATTTTTATGAGATTTGCATCGACTCTTTTGTAGAAATGTTGAGCGGTTGTAAAGGTCACATTGTCAAAGTCACAAGAACGTACATTTCACTGACCCATGAAAGTTTTAGCTTTATTTAGGTCAACTGACAGTGGGCTTTTACATGATATGATAATAGTATTAGAGCAGGAAAAAGCTCCGCCAAAATTACCCCTGCCCTCTTCCTTAAAAATTATGCACGTTTGAAATTCAAGTATCTTTTACTTGATTACAAACCTGATAATTGTGGAATTGGGCATCTACCATAAAGCCATATGAGACAATGTGGAAATCAACCCCTCACATTCATATTTGCATTGGATAAGTCGGCTGTTTTCCTCAGATTTACTGATATTATCCCTCTGGGTCCTCCCCTTTTCAGCTGTTTTCACAAATGTATATGCTAGGTGAATTCTCCTGTCAGTGCCCTTGACCAAAGTTCTGGTTTAGATCTAGAATTAGTCCCGAGGTGCCTTCAGTGTTAGCCCACTGCTCCTTTTATATAGTATGGATACAATGGATAGTCTTGATTTCCCTTTTGGGATGATGAAACTGGAATCTATTAATAGGCCTGTTGAATGACAGTAAGACCCTCCCTCAGTGTACATTTTATACTTGTGAGCCATCTCATTTTTTGAGACTTTGCTCCTCTAATGAATTTGCTCTTTCAGTGAATATCTATGGAATTTCAGCACAAAACCCTTTGGAGCTTTTTTTTATTAGCACCAGTGTAGATATGAACTCTTCAATCAAAACAAATATGAATAAATATGTGGATTTGTACAGGACTAATCTTATCCCAGCATCTTGGTTTATTGAAATAGGGGAGGTATTTTGTAGGGGAATTTTATATAATATGCAACGGCAACAAAAAAAAAAAACATTACATCATTCCAAATCGTAGAGTGTCAAAAGGAAAAAGACAAATATGATCACATGACCTCTGTGTTGACTGCAACTGTTGGTAATTGTTACTTTACAAATTACAGCCGTGACATATTATTACATAAGATTAACATCACAGATGACCTTTTCAGGTTCTAACAAAATGTCAGGCGTCCTTAGGAAACACTAGTTCTGAACCCATAAATGTGTAACTGAACATCAAAGTAAATTACTGAATGACTCATCTTTCATCATAATCTTCTGAGCTCTTATTTTCCAGTGGTGATAGCTGGGAAAACATCATACTGGTGCCAGATAATCACCCAAAAATGATTAATGGTTCTGTCTGTAGTTTTATTTTCCCAGCATTTAACAAAAAAGAGAAGTATGATGATGATTTTCTTTGGAGCTACTGAACCCTAAAGGACATGCAGCTGAAATGTGAACACCCACTGTGGATTATCCTCAGAGATGTGTGCTTCAGTTCTTTGAGCAGCAGAAGCAGACACTTTTTTTTTTTTTAATATTCCGGCGGTAGATATTGAAATATGTTTCTGTGCTTTAGGTGAGTTGGCCCTTTAAGTTGTATCCATTCAGAGGATTTTATGGTTATACTTCAACTGTGCTCACATTTATTTAAAACTATGCCTCCTTTATCCTTTTATTATGAGAATGGGCCACAGACTATTTACTTTGTCATGGTTTGATTCTATTTAATGTGGGTATATTCATCCCTCTGTACCCCCCCTTTTAATATCATATATACTCATAGTGACTTCCTTTTCTATGATTTTGCAGACAAATGCATTATATCTAAACACTAATATGCTCAAGCTTGCTTTTGTTGTATAATTCATTGTATTTTTAACGTTCAAGTGTATATCTGGAACACTTAGTCCAGCCAGTGTAGTAGAGGTAGCACCTGTCACCAAGATGAAGTGGTCTTATGTTACCTGGAGTATCATGTAAAGGATTTTGGCAGTCTAATTCGACTCTAAAAATAATTGCTCAAAAGATGGATTATCTTAATGACTAGGACCTTCATCATGCGGGGGAATCTGAATGCAGTGTGCATCTTCTAACGCTAATGCATATTTAATCATTCTTCAGCCCTTTCCGCGCAGCCAAGCAATGCCTTTGATGATCCCACAATAACAGGCACACAAAGGAATCATTAGGACACCACTCCCTCGCTGCACACATGGATATGAGAGATTTGTGTGGGATTTTTGGCCATAGTTGCCTTAAAGTGAGTGCCATTCACTGACCCCTGTTTGCATTCTCATGTTTTAATGTTGGGCTTTATTAGTATTATGTTGTTTTTGTTTTTTTTTATTATTTCATAGGATATCCAAATATTTTTTTATGCTCTTAATGATCAGGGTCAGCCATGGGAGACCCTCAGGTAGTATAGGTTTGTCAAGGTTAGAATTTCCTTTTGATTTACCGTATTTTCTGGACTATAAAGTACACAGAACACAATCCGCACCCACCAAATTTTAAAAGAAAAAAACAACAACAACTTTTTACATATGTCGGCTGCAGATGATAAAAGCTGCAAGTGTCCACGTTGTACATGTAACATGACATATTTACACAGAAAGATTTTTTAAACATTTATTTACATACCTTAACTGCTTTTTTCCAAACAGTGCCTGTAACACGGGAGTAACACAGTAGCAACATGGCAACAACAAGACAGTAACACGGCAGTAACACAGCAGTAACACGGCAAAACAGCACTAAAATGTCAGTAACACGGCAGTAACAGCAGTAAAACAGCAGTAAAATGGAAATAACATAACAGTAACATGACAGTAACACAGCAACAATATGGCAGTTAAACATTTACATTACATTTATGCATTTGGCAGACGCTTTTATCCAAAGCGACTTACAGTTATTGCAGGGTATTGGTTACAACCTGGAGCAGTGTAGGGTTAGGTGCCTTGCTCAAGGGCACTTCAGCCATTGCCTACTGGTTAGGGTGGGATTTGAACCTGCAACTCTCTGATCTTAAGTCCAACCCTCTAACCACTAGGCCACAGCCGCCCTAAACAACAGTAACGCGGTAGTTACCCAGCAGTAAAACTGCAGTAACACGGCAGTAAAACAGCAGTAAAATGGAAATAACATAACGGTAACAGGGCAGTAACACAGCAGTAACATGGCAGTAAAATGGAAATAAGATAGCAGTAACATGGCAGTAACACAACAGTAACACGGCAAGAACAAGGTAGTAAAACAGCGGTTTAAAAAAACAAAAACAAAACAGAAAGGTCACTGTCTCCATCTTCCTCCTGTGCACTGAAACTACTGAAGTCCTCTTCTTCAGTGTCGGAGTTGAACAGCCTCAGAAAGGCTCCGCCCACACACTGTCTCAGTCTCCTTTCGTTGCCGCTCTTATTGTCACTTTTATCTGGAGGCAAAGTTGCCCCTGAGCTTGTGCTGTCCTCTTCATCACTCAGCAGTCCAGCCTTTCCACACCTGTTGGTCATAGTGGATTTTTTCACACTGCTCCACGCCGTCAGGATCCATAGACACTTCAGAAAAAGTTTCCCTTTGCATTCGACCAGTTTTGGTGAATGATTTGTGTTTTCCATGATGAGGGTGTGTGAATGAGTTAAGCTTCAAACTAGCGTCTTCTTTGGCACACCACCTCTTCCACCTGTCTGTCTCACTTTTGTGCTTCCTGCTAAGAGCGCCCCCAGGAGACCGTTAGCCCGACCACAGGATTCAAAATGTGGAGAAAAAAAAGTAGCGGTTTATAATCCAAAAAATATGAGACCTTAAAAACCCCTCTGAGACCGACTGTAACAAACTACCAACTAAAGCTCTGGGAATCTTATGACACCTTCTCAATTACCTCTAAGCCTTTAGACCAGGGGTGTCAAACTCATTTTCATTCAAGGGCCACATGCAGTCCAGTATGATCTAAAGTAGACTGGACCAGTAAAATATAACATAATCACCTATAAAAATAATGTCGAGTGAAAAACGTAACATTACACGATGAAGACGTTTGCATCTACAACTATCCTTTCAAAAATGTGAATAATGTGAACAACCAAATTTATTAAGAATAATAAGTGCAATGTTAACAATATTATGCCTCAGTTTATCACTTATACTTGTGCATTACAACTTACAGATCACTGTGGATCTACAAATACAGATTACAGGCAGAATATTGTTGAAACTGTATTTACTTCTGTAAGAATAGTTCATGCTGTTTGTATTTGTTCAGGCTATTCCATTTTTTTTTATGAAAGGATAGTTTTTAAATATAAACGTTTTCAAGTCAAGCAGAGAAAAAGTGGGATTTGTCATTTTTAATAGGTTATTATGATAGTATTTTTCTTGTCCAACCTACTTTAGGTCACATTGCTCTATTATTTTGAGTCCCTTGACTGTTAATATGTTCAATGTTGTTTTTATTTTGCACTTTTCAAAATCATCCCACGGGCCAAAGTGGACCCATTGGTGGTCTGCTTTTTGACCTCCTCCTCCTTTTGTGTGGAGTTTGCATGTTCTCCTCATGTCTGCATGGATTTCCTCCCACCGTCCAAAGACATTTACCATAATAGATTAACTGATCAGTCTAAACTGTGAATCATGCTTGTTCGTCTGTCACCCTGTGATGAACTGGCGACATGTCCGGGTGAACCCTGCCTTTGACGAATGATAGCTGGGATGTGCTCCATCACCTCCCATGACCTTCATGAGGACTCATTCACAGTTCAACAAATGGATGAATGAATGAGTTGGATTCAAACCAAATCAATATTAGTGTGAAACCTCCCCCAGGCCTAAGTGCACACCGAGAAGTCCTACAGAAAGAGGTGATATCGATCAACTCAAGCAATGGTTTGTTTCATGTACAGCGCAAAAACATGTTTTGGATGGCATACGCTTTTGGACCCAACAATCACACTGTAAACTGAAATGAGTCACAAAATGGTGATTTCTGACATTCAGGGAGCTCTATCACAGTGTTAATGCAAAGCCAATGTGTCCATAAGTACAACATGGAACAAAAACACAAACAGCCTTGGTTTGAACTTTGAGGGAAAGCCATTGATTCAGTTAATCAGTTGAAGATAGACAGCTTTGTTCGAGCCGACCTATTCATGAACGAAGCGTATGAATCACACACGGCTGTCTATTGTTGATTTTTTAAAATTCATCCGTAGAGCATTATTACAAAAAGGTGTCTGAGTGTTTTTGTCTGTCCATCCATAGTATATTTATGACAAAAAATGGCATAAAACGTGGCATAAACATTCAACTGGACACAAGAATGTAATGAAAATCTTTTAGTCGCCAAAGGTCAAGATTGTTAATTAAACAATGTAAAGGTCACTAAATGAGAAAATCTGTTAGTAATTGTAGATGGTAGTAATTGAAAGAGTTGCGTGAACAGATTCTGATATAAGGATAGAGGGCACATCTGTGTTATTAATGCTTTCCTGTGACTCCATTGCATCGAATACAATCACAACAAGTAGTGCCAGGGACAACAAACCCCACCCCTAGCATGTATTGCAGCTTATTTTAGCGTCAGTCCAATTGATGTCATCAGGTTTATGCATGTGCCAATGTCATTATATTAGTGTCAGTTGCCTCTATATCTGAGCCAAGTTTGAAAGAAATTGAAGTAAAATTGATGGTTTTTAAAAATTTGTATAGAGATTAAATTTCGCCCATTATAAGTAAATGGGAGGGGGGTGATGGGAATAACGGCGTTACTTTTTTCAGTAACGGGTAATCTAACTAATTACTTTATCTTACGCTATAACACTGTTACCGTCACCAACATGCGTTACTGAAGCTACTCATTGGAGCTGTAATCCGACTTGTCTCACACAGACACAGGAGCTGCGTGTTTCTCCTTTTGGTAAGGGGGGAGGGGCGAGAGAACAGCCTGAAATGATGATTGGCTAAGGTAGAGTAAGATTTCATGTTAAACCAACCAGAGACATCAGGTGAGCGGGTGTTTACACACAAACCCAGCAAATAAAGTAGCAGCAGCACACGAGTCGACTTGGCCGCGTATCCACTACGTAAAGCAGCTCAGCTCGGCACGAGTCGGTATTCCAACGTGTCGCATTTATTTCCTGTTGTCTACTCAGAGTTGCTGAAAACTCGCTTATTGCGTGTTGTCTCGTCTGAATTTTTACATCAGCCTCCGACTGAATGTCCCAGACCGATCATGGTGTAGTTTAGTTCTTTCATCACATGGATTCATGTACCGCTGTATTTACTGTCTACTTCCACATCTGTGTTTTGTGTCACAGAGGAAACTGACCAATCAGTGTCTGCAGTGTTTATATGTCACGTTCTGGTATCGATTCCAACATTTTGGAACCTCGGCGGAGGTGGCTCTAAAAATCCAAATTCGTAGATATTTTTAAACTAAAAAAAAAAAAAGTAACACAATAGTTACTTTCTCTGGTAACTAATTACTTTTACTGTTATAGTGAAGTAACTCAGTTACTAATTCAGTTACTTTTTGGTAGAAGTAACTAGTAACTATAACTAATTACTTTTTCAAAGTAACGTGCCCAACACTGTTCAACAGTCATTTTATATTACCCTGCCTATTTCTATCACATTGAAAATGTCACTCGTAAACAGCTTTGTAACAAAAACACAGTATGATTACATTTAAACGCTGAGCAGAGAATGAAATCTTGAAATAATTCAAATTAAGTGTATCTATGCACATCTGGTTATAGTGACTGTAATCAGATGTGAGATGCTGCAGTGTGACTTGGCAGAATGCAGCCTTTAGGTAGATGACAACATTTTTTTCTTTATTTTGCCCAGTCACTGACTCTCTCTCTGTGTCACCACATGGAATTTGGCTGTTGTAGCGATGCTCAAAGTTTCGCAAGAATCTGGCGATATCATCCATATCATTATGTAGGGGTTTGTAATTTCATATGTTACGATTTATTGCAATATATTACCATTTTGTTAAATCTAATTTTAACCCATAAAGACCCAAATATATACCAGTGACCAAAATCATCTACTGACGTAAGATGTTTAGTAACTTTCAATCCACTAATCCTTTCAATACATGTCAACAAATGGTGTAAAATATAGTTTTTCATCTTTTCATGGTCATCAGATTTGACCCACTTGGATATTCAGAGGCTCCATACTGTAGTGAATGTGGAAGCACCGTTATCTTCTAGAACACTGATTAATTAGTAAAAACCATGGAGTTTGATAAAAGACAGTGGATGGGAACACTTGGCTTACATTCAGTTAATGAGATATTTAGTGAAAGTCACTTTTTCTTCATTTTTTTTTTCTCTTTTTGTTGTAATAACCCTCAAATGTAATCTCTGCATGATGATTCAAGTCCATGATCAAAAAATCAAATAAGGTCTGTGTATTTTTTTGTCTACTTTTTTGGGATCCTGCACGCCTTTTATTTACTGGATGTGCATGTTGATCACTTCTTTTCATAAAGTACATGATCAGTAAATTAAACATAAGAAAATAATTGGTTTTCTCTGAAAAATACAAAATACAGAGGATAGTATTGTGATAAATGGTGATCAATCAAAGAAAAAAATAATTTGGGAACTGCCACAAAAGTAATACTGGGTCTTTATGGGCTAAGAAAACCTCCATCGATTGGAGAATGCACCACCCTATGTGGCATTCTTGGCATAACTCATAAAGGTAAAAGTTAGTTGAAGTCCTTAGTGCCTTCTTTATTACAGGAACCAAAATAAGTCACAGAAGCCCATTGAATTCTTTTGGATACAGCCATTAGAGCACACACTTATCAAGTGACTAAGTTTGTTTGACGTATGTTTACGTCTTTGTGCTACTTCTTTTCACTGCTTAGTCTAGCATACTGTACCTCAAATAAAAACAGAGCATCATTTACAACCTGGGTCTCTAATAACAAATGCCAATTACAGGCTGGGTAAAAAATAATATAGACACATTTCTGGTGCCTGTCATATTAAGCACATTATTATTGCATTTATAGAAATTGCAAAGCAGTACTCACAAAGAGGACTGGGTCAAAAAGTTTGATACCAAATATAACCATTTCTACTAATTTTTTTAGTGAGTAGAAATGGTTATTTCCAGGGGGAATGAAGACCTTCCTCTAAAGCTCCATCAAATGAAAGCCCGGTACATTTTGTAGCAAAAGTAAATCATAATAAAGGCCCTGCTATCATTTCAGGAAATATGATAGATTAAAGCACTGTTATCTAGTAAGCTGGGAGTCTTTGCACAGTATCAAAAAACAAAAAAATTGCATTGTCATCTAATGTGTTTTTACATTTGGGGTTGTTTGTGTCAGACTTCTGGTTTAGACATAAATATCTCAACATAGTCCATTCAATGGTCATTGTAACTTAAATATGATAATAAGAATGAATTTTAACAACAGCATGATGAGTATATGTATTTATAGGGCTTATTTTTTATATTGAAATGATCAGTTACATATATTCCAGACATGTTACAACTTTGCCTGCTCTCGCTACCTTTAGAATCTTTAATATTGTAAGTTGATTATGTAGTGACCATGAAATTCTCCTTCTCTACTTCAGATGCCTTTGTTCCTATCGATTAGGGTACCTGAGCCTGCAATAAGTGGCAAGCTAATGGTGATTGCACAGACATCTTGCTAACTGTGACCTGTTTCTAATTAGATACACACTGCAGTATGCATTCATTAGCTTGGTATTTCAATGGACTAATGTTCAAAGACTGAAGGCTGGGTTCAGCATCAAGGTCAGTCCTTCGGCGGATGACGTTTTCAGTGCTTTCCACTACACTGGAAGGAAAAAGCCTTCCATCTGTCAGCTAGTGCACTCAAGGCTAAAAGGTGTGCTAAAATGCTCATAGGGCTCCTAGTGTAAACAGCTGTCATAATTCTGCCATGCTCAATTAATCTAACACACTACACTTTTCCAGACGCTGCACTGTGACTGGTCGGGTTCACACAAACACACCTACACACACACGTACACCTACTTGTACAGACATGCATATACTGTTATGTACATGAATACATTTATCCGCACAGACAACACTGAAATACACATTTGCATACCTAAGTGAAAACCAACACACACACATACACACATACACAAGTCAGTTTTGCATGTGCACACGCACAAGAGCTGTTCCTGTCAGGTTCAAAGGAAACCTTCTTCACACTTGCCATTTGTCTTCTTCCAAGAAAAACATACTCAGGAAAAAAGAAAAACTACAAAAAAAATACACACACACACACACACACACACACACACAAAGAAAAATGTCACAAGGACTTGATAAAAAGCAGGGAGGAAAGGAACAATGAAGACTTCGTTTACTTTTGAGCTGTTCTGGCTCCAAAAGGTCAAAGAAAGGCACTTATCATAGTCAGAGTTAAGTGACCGGCATCACAGTTTCCCTGGGGAGGTGACGGAAAATTCCACTGATATTTAAAAAACAAATGCAACAAATTTCACAAGAACACTGATGATCATTAAAAAGATGTTGCACCTCTTAACTCATAAAAACCAAAACATGGTGGATGACGACCAAAATCATCTACAGATGTACAATATTTAACATCTGTAGATCCACTAATCTGCCAATACATGTAAATAACTAGAGTAAAATGCAGTTCATTATCTTTTCATGACCCATTTGGATGTTTGGAGGCTCTATAGTGAACACGGAAACACCATCATCTTCTACAACACTGATTCACCAGTAAAACCCATAGAGTTTGACAAATGACGGTGGATGGACACACTTGGTTTGTGTTCAGTTAATAATATTTTTTTCTGAAAAAGTACATTTTTCTTCATTTACCACTGTTTCTGATATAATAAACTTCAACTTCAATCTAAGCTTTTATGAGCATGATCAGTGAATGCAATTTTGGAAAATACCTGATTTCACAGAAAAAAAAACATAAAATAAAGAAGATAATTTTATAAATGGTGATAAATCACCTAAGAAAGGTTAAATACAGAGAAAAAATTATTTTGGAACAGCCATAAAAGTAGCACTGGGTCATTTTGGGTTAAACATACTTGACTTTCATTGTTTGCCTGAGACATCAGGGTTTGAATTTAAATGAACTGAACTGGTTCTGAGTCATAAATGATCCTCCAGTAGTTTCCCTTTGGGGAATTTGTGAACATCAGATTACACAAATTAACACCACCTACTCTGAATGTTGACTTGTACCGGAAACTTGTCACTTACCTCCAGTTTAATGCATATATTGTGATCAATGGTATTGAAAACCACTTTCCCAAGCTCTTGTATCAGCACAGTGAGGGGAGCTGTCAGTGCATGCCTCTAATAGTTGTCCAACCTAGTAAGCAAATGATGTTTCTGGCTCAAAGTAATTATTACCAAGAATGTGAATGGTATACTCAGCAAACTGCAACTACTTGACAGTCAATTCATCTTCCTCTTGGTGTTCTTAGTTAACATTTCATCTCATTTGTCTAATGAACCACAAAGAACAAATACCCCCCCCCAAAAAAAACAAAAAAAAACAGACAAAAACAAAACAAAACAAGGACCCTCAACAAGCACAATTTGTTTTTGAACTGTATCATCGTAGCTGATGACAGCGGTGAGATAAATCTGTCATCACAGCAAATATCTGCCAACGTCTGCATATAATTGTCCCCAGCAGGTCATGGAAGAGAGCCTCCGTTCCCCTTGTGATTTATTTTTCCCTTCCTTTGATGCAGGACAACCCAACATGACCCGGATACTAGGACTAATAGGGCACAACAAGGTTTGGATAACATTTGGTTGCAGGACTTGATGTTCTGATTGTGTGGTATTGTGTGTATTGTATGTGTGTGTGTGTATGTGGGTGAGTGGATATGTTCCTGTGTGTGTTTGTGATTATACTCTTATGACGGTTCAACAGCTCTTAAACCTAGGATCAGTTCTGACCATGTGTAGCTGTCGTAACAGGGAAATGACAGAACAGGAAACACTTTCCAAGAGCTCATTGTAGAGGGCAAAATACAGACCGCAACTGTTATTTAAAGGGGACCTATGATGCTTTTCCACTTTTTTGAGTTCTTAATACTGTTACATTGTTGAATATAAGTGTCAGTCGATAAGAAATTGTCAAAAAATGACGTTCATGTGTTCGGGCTGTAGAAGTGAGCCGTAGAAGTTACTTGGCATGTCTAAAATCGCTCTGTTCATAAACTTGTTCACTAAGTGACGTCACTTTGTGACGGACTTTCCTAACATGGCCATGCTCACACCTGCTCTCAGACTGGTTTCGCCCTCCCTCGCACTGCCCTGGAAGTTTTATTGTTGAAAATGGCTCCAAGAAAGTGCGTCTTTGGGTGTGAGGGAAAGTGGTTTTTATTCAGCTTTCCCAAAGAGGCAAGCAGCAGCAAGAAATGGACAGTCGATTTTTCCCAGACAGCACAAAAAAAAGACCAACGATTTTATTTGCCATTCGCATTTTAAACGGGACAGTTTTTTTTAAACATGGGCAGGTACGAGGCTGGATTAGCCACAAGACTCTAATTGAAAGACGGAGCCTTGACAATGATACTTGCTCATGTTGAAGAGTCTGAAGCGCAAGCTGCAAGTAAAAACCTGTTTATTTTGTGGGAGTAATCAGACG
>JAQQZY010000005.1:54241516-54255662 GCA_030068375.1 Ostorhinchus rueppellii
GAGTTTCCAGACCCCCGTGTGTGCTCACGAAGTTGACGAAGTTGAGCGGAAACACACGAGGGGTCTGCGCATTCGCCGGTCAAAGAATTTTGGACTTTTCAGCTGAATCCCAATTTTCCAGAAAGACCCAAACAGCCACTGTAGACCAAAACCATCTACTGACTGTCAAGTGTTTTAATTAGATAGATAGATAGATAGATAGATAGAAAAAAAACCCTCAATTTTAATCTGATCTTTCTATGAACATCTACATGATCAGTGAATTTAATATCGGAAAATATATTATTTGTACTGGAAAAAATGCAAAATACAGAGACTAATATTATAATACATGGTGATAAATGAGTTAAGAAAGGTTAAATAGAGAGAAAACTGTATTTGGGAACTGACACAAGAGTCGCACTGGGTCTTTATGGGTTACACCTTTAAGGGAGCCAGGTCTATTTGAGCCAGCTTCCAGTGGTATACAGTGGTATTACACTGTAAGAGTTACACTAAAAGGTCTCAAGTGTTTTCTGTTAACACGTATAACACGATCATGTTTTAATGCAAGAGAAAATAATGTATGTACTTACAGAAGCAGAAATCACATTTGATCATTAGTGTGTGCCATATTGGACAAAGATACACATGCAAAAACACCCAGATGGATGAGCACAGTGTTTCATTCACCATCCATCACACACGCCTACATTCCTCATCTCAGACTGCCTCGACTCAGATACGAATCAATGTACCAGTCAAGTGTATCCAGGTGAGATAGAAATCCACTTACAGACCTCTGATCACAATCAGCAGTGACGAAACCACATGGAGGCAGGTTTACCTCTGCTTCAAAAACATAAGACCTCGGCACAATGGGAGACAACTAGGGAAGAGAAAGCAGACATGATTACATCTCAGATTTTGTGCACAACTCGGTGGGAGGTGCTGCTGGTTCTCAGGAAAAGAACACATGCAGTTCAATCCAGAAACTAATTCAGACTGACAGACTAGTATCAGTGTATAGTGTTGTGAGCTGCACATGGCACAGCGGATTTTGTAGGACTGCTGATAATACTAGAAATGAACATGATTTATACATGGTACCAACTGGATGCTGGAAGTATGCAGAGAAAAAAAACTTTACCCGACATATGAAACTATCACCTGTACTATTTTATCACATTTACAGTCAGCAGTACAGACCACAGGGAGACTGGTTTCACTTAATAGCACAGTATTTAACACTGTTATACACCAAGGCCATTCAACATCTGCTGGATGATGGTCAGGATCATCTAAGAGTCTGCCATGGCTAGTGCCATCTTCTATGCTGTGGCATGCTGGAACAGCAGGCTGAGGGTTGCAGATGCCAGCTCACTCAATAGTGTAAGGCCAGTAACATTGGTGGACTCTCTGATGGTGGTGTCAAAGAGGCCAGTGTTCTCCCAGATCAGGACAACGTTGGAAAATTCCACTCAACCACTCCATGGCGTGCTGGTCAGCCACAGGAGGGCATTCAGTGGGAGACTGATTCCACCCAAATGCAACACTGAATGACATTATTCCTGCCTGTGGACATCAGACTGCTTAATTCCACCTTATAACCGCATAATTAGAATGAATGACACACAGTATTTTTGCACATTTTACTACATTTGTTTTAATTGTCATATTGATAATACTTGTCATATATATTGTACAAATTACAGATAGAGAGAGAGAGAGAGAGAGAGAGAGAGAGAGAGAATGTCTTGGTACATTTATTATACTTCTGCTGAGTAACTGTGATACACAATAATTTCTCCTGAGATGAATAAAGTATTCTGATTAAATCAAAGCACATTGTCAGTTATAAATGTCTCATTTGACATGTTTTTTAATGTCATGTTGGATGTATTTGTACTTGGTGTAGCATCTTTTGGGGTGCTGGGCTTAGAAAAACCACAAATCTGTTATTCGTTAAACAGGATTTTTGTGGTGTTATAACACAAGACCAGATATACTTCATTGATCCTCAAAGCAGAAATTCAAGTGTCACAGCAGCACAAGTTCAGCTGGGTGTTCATGTTATTCACATTTTTTAAAGGATAGTTTGTTTGTTTCTTTGTCACGTTTTCTGTGATGAGGTGCAGTAAGGACTCACATGTACAATACAATCCGATTGATGAAGGCTCTAACTTTAAACAGAAAAACTCAAGAATCATCTTCACAGGAATCTTTGCTTTACCTGGTGCGGACTATCACATTTTTCATAATGTAATATTTTTTTTTTTCACTCAAAAAGATAGAGAAAAGTTTTGAGGTGGGGGATCTGTCTTAGGCATCTACTGATGAAAGTCTGGAGCGTGTTGGAACCAGCAGTTGTAACTTTCCAAAGTTCTGATCTATACAACAGGATGGATTTGACATTTGAACTGGACAAACACCTCTGGTGTACTGCAATTAAAGGGAGTTTCAACACACGGTGCCTGCACTTCAGGAATAACAATCATTTCCCTGTAGCTGACCCCAGCTCAGTTCCAGTTCCATAAAGAGTTGATGTTAATAGGCTAAAAGCACTTGGACACAGATATGAACAAACTGCCTTTGATAAATATGGTGCGTCATTCTAAATCCCAAGTGTTGCATATATTTAACGGCATGAACCCAGGCCTTCTAATCTGTTGCCATACCTTAGCTTCCGATGGGACTACAGTGTCTCTGTACTGGGTCCACTTCCACACCAGATCACTTAACTGCCTTGGCTGCTCATAATCATACTGCAGGGAAACCTCTTCAGGAGGAGCCTGTTGGCCACAGAGCAGAACTGACACCGGGCCAGAGTAGGATGATAGAGACACTGGAGTCCAGACAAAGAATTGACACCTTCATGAGATTCCCTGTTGTGTCTGAACGACTGTTGATGGGCAGTAATTCTCAGAAACCACTTTGTTTTGTTTCCTTTGTCTGATCCCTTGAGAAAACGCACAGGCACACAGGATTCAATGGTTTTTTTGTTTTTGTTTTTTATGTTTTATGTTCTTAATCCCACTGAGTTTTCCAGTGGTCCTCCTCTTTGTCTCTTTGAAGTTGATTTTAAGGTTTGAGGCGTGATCGGGACTGCACATTTTCACAACTCATCACATACTAGTGTCAGTTTTCAACACACAGGGTAGTCAGAAACACATCAACACCAGTGGTTCCCAGACTTTTGTGGCCCCAGACACAAAAAAAGGAAAATTTATTCTTGCTTTGAGACCCAAACTTGCAGAACTGCCATAGATCCACATTCTTTTTGCCTCATTTACTGTCATGTTGTATCTCTCATATCATTCTGATCTTTCTACACCTTGTACATTGTTTACATCTTCAGCTGTCATTTCCATCATGTCTGTTTTGTTTCATTATTGTCCTCCTGTTGCATCTTTTGAGGTCATTTTTGTTTTCCTGTCGATTTAACATTATTTTCTTCTCGTTGCATCTTTTATACCACTTTCATCTTTTTTGGCTTGTATGTAATTTCCCACTTGTTTCATCTTTTATGTAGTTTTCTTCTGTTATACATTGTTTTCATTTTTCTTGTGTCTAATGTCATTTTCACCTTATTGCATCTTTTTTTCGCCAATTTTTGTTTGCTTGTTTTCTTAAAGGTGGGAGATGTTTTCCCGGAGCATTTTTTTTTTTTTTTTTTTAACTATATTGCTTAAAATCCCTTCACACTTTGACTTACTTTGCCATTCAGTAAATGCACAGGCAGTACATATATTAAACAAAATGTCATTGCATGGTTCCGACAGTGTCATGTAAGAATAAATAAGTAGAGAAAAGAACGCATCACAAAATTGAAACAGCAATATTAAAATGTATAAAAAATGTAAAAGATCAAAACTAAGTACTATATGCAACCTGATTACAACCAATTAATTAGATGCTCTAACACAAAAGTAAAAAAAAACAGTCACCCATGGAACGGACAGAACTGAAAAAACACCATCCAATCATTTTAAACGACCCATTGAAATGATTAAATTCAAACCAAGGCTGCTCCTTTTTAATTCACATGGCTTTAGTGAAGGTTAACATTAATAACATTCCAGCATTGCACCATGTATGTGTTCCAGACAACACTCAGTTTGTTTTTTTTTTTAATTAAAAAAATTAATTCACAAATTGCATTGTTGCATGATTTGATTTTGCCAGTTGGTAATTCACTGAAACAGATCTAGACCCTATAGACCTATAACAGACCCTAAGTTTGGGACACATGGGTCAAAACAGTGGCACAAGCACCATTTTGGATGTGATTTTCAGTGTCAGAATGGGACATCTCTGCAGTGAGAACACACTCATCTGTAATGTCACCATTTATTATTTACCCTCCATTCTATTGTAGTTGATTACACACGTCTGCTGCATATGCATATCTTTCTCATTTTGCAGAGTTTGCAGGCAGTGAAGAGGAATAATGAAAAGTACTCAGGAAATGTAAACATCACAGTTGTTAAGTTTCGAAGAACTGGTGGAAAATATCCATAAGCTATGCATTTTAGGACCTCATTCATTCACTTCTAATCAATGCTCGGTCGCCTTCATGGAGCTCCACTTCAAGAACACTTTCTGTTGCTAAGTTTTTCAGGTGGAAATGTCTTTGTAAGTCAGCACATTAAATATGAAATGTCTGTCTCATGTCAGCAGACTTTTTTAAGGCCTAAATTATAATAAAGACATGCAATTTCCTCTGGTTTGGAGGATAGAGTGAGCTGTCGAATGTCTGTCTCATGGAGCTGCCTATGTGCTAGTACTGTGATTCTCCAGGAGCTAAGCATAACCTGGCTATAGTTGTTAACCAAAAGGATGTTTCACCACTAAAGGCACAGGGTGGAATGGGCTCAGTGAGAGGACCCAGACATGGACACTGTTTCACGCTGATAAACTGACAGCGGTCACATTTTCAAACCAAAATAACAGCCCAAGGAAAGAAACATGAGATGCCGTTATAGTGGATAAATGAAAAAGAGATGACTTCCATAGCTTCATGTTTTGTCATGTCACTGTGCCTGTGGTGGGAATGATTGGAGTATTTCCTGTGTCCATCAGTGGAACTGCTGATTGGAAAGTGTTTGGTGGTTAGAAGAACAGCTCAGACTCTTGGGTCAAGAAGGTGTAAATACACACTGTGTGATTTGTGTTGCTAGGTATGTGCCACTTAAAACACGAACAAACACACACTGGAAAGAAGCAGTGGTTTATGGGAGTTGTTGTTTTAACATTCATTTTACTGTGACAGCTGAAACTGTGTTGAATCAATGCTTGGTGAATAAATAGCAGCGATATTGACTTAAAAATATTCATGTGTATTTTTTTCTTTTAATTCATTTGACATTTGTCTGTATTATATTCAAGAATCCTGTGACATCTGAATATTGAGTAGACTTTGATGGACACTTTAATATTATTGTCATTATATGCCTCTTTTTAAAATGACTTACTTTTCTCATTTAAAATAACTCCGTCTTCTAAAGTGTTTTTTTTATTATTATTATTCCAATGCAGTCACACCTGAAGTTGTGGCAGTAAGACAACTTTTGCTGATACATTTCTCGTAAGTTTATTTCCCCATGTGTCTCTGAGGCACAGAGAAGAATAATTAAAAGCATTTTGTAACTTTCAAAGATCTTTATTTGGAAAGAAATCACAATCTGACAAAAAAATGTTCAAGTAGAAGACATTCCCTTTCAAAGCCTGATACTCATAACCCTTCTTCTGTTGTAAGTCCAACCTGAAAGATAGAATCAGGGTTCAATAAAAAGTCTGGATATTAAAAAGCGATAAGAAGTTTTCTCATCACTCATAGAACCCTTTCATTTACTACATTTCTGAACTCTCACAAAGCAAAAAGAAAAAAAAAGTACAGAAAGTAATTGAGATAATATTACCAATGCCCTCTTTGCTCTCATAAAGGATGTTATTAATCATGATCAATGTGGAAGTGACAAACACTTGATGGGGAGCAAAGATGGGTGGCTGAATGCCGTGATCCAGCAGCCGACATCAAATGACCATAAGGCTTGAAATATGACTTTCCTTTGGCTCCAAACAAAGGATAGGATGGATAGATTTCAGTTAATATTTCCTCAGGCTTCGTAGTTTTACACCAGGCTGTGATGAAAGTTTGTATCCAAGGAGACTAATCCTCCATCATTTCCCCAGGTGAATATGTTTTTCTGCATAAATTACTGTATCTTTTAACGGTTCCACCTTCAGAACAGATGTCAATGTGAATATTCATAACATCGCAGCCTTTTTTTCATTGCACTTGTTGCATGAACTTTGCATGGCGTTGTGTCGCTTCCTATCAACCAGACTCCCCACGGTTTTGTTCACAGCATTCCTTATCTGCCTCTGTCTTTTTTTTTTTTTTTTTTTTTGTCATTTTCATTGTCGGTGTGGTGTGAGTATCTGGAGCTGAAAGCTTATACAGTACTGCAGGATACTGACACCCGGTTCATATGCTGACGATAAGCTTCTTACACTAATAAAGTATACCACGCCAAGTTGAGTACCATTCCCTGCTTATTTATTTATCTAGAAAGGAGGGGGAAAACAAAAGAGAGGAAATTAGGAGGGATTTAGGGTTTTAATTCATTTCACAAGGAGGTGGACCGGGTGTTGAGGACATTAGGGATGGTTGAAACTGTGTGTTTGGATTATTTGCAAAGGATTAATCTGTTCTGAAAGTGTTATGGAAAATTAGCAACATTTATAGGCATTTAAGTGTTTTAATCTTCTTATAATTGCACAGTTAGCTTCTCAGTGTCATTATTAGAGAACTAGATTTAATAGTATAGGACAAATTATTTCTTTTGAGCAAATGAAGGTGTCATCACTAGTCATAATGTGGTAGATTTTAGCATCATCTACATTTTATCCATTTAATAGAGATATTAAATTAAAGAAAAAAAAACAGTATCATATGACATTTCAGATTTATTTTTTTGCCAACTAGGAATAAGTTCAAGAATTGGTGAATAGGTGAATCAGATGAGTGGTGGTTTTTGTTATATTGTGTCAGGTTAATGCTCAAAAAGTGTGTCATGTAATTAAGCTGAGTTTTAAATGAGGTTGTTTTTTGTGTCTCATATTGAGTGATGTTGCAGAGAAAAAACAGATATATAATAAGTCTGATTATTTTGCTAGGAAAAAAAAAAGCCACTTACATGCTGTGCGAATAAAAATAACTTCACACTTAGTACACTTACGGTTTATTAAATGCGACTTTACTTTGAAAGGATGTACTGTAAATCATAAAAAAATTAAAAAATGGTACGGTGGAAAGGATTTATTGGAGCAGAAAGCTGGTCATATATAAGATGAAATATGTCTTTTGTTTGGCCTTTTAACTCATGCAGTGTTGATATTTTGTTCTTTTTTTATATTTTAACTTGTTTTATTTATTTGATTTACATTTTTTTAATGCTTTTACTAATTTGTATTGTGTTTCTAGTGCTCTGTACAGCACTTTGGTCACTGTGGTTGTTTTAAAGTGCTTTATAAACAAAGTTGGATTGGATTGGATTGAAATGGATTTTGTCAGTATAGTTTCTAGAAAAATGGCATTTCCGGCCATTGAGAGAAGTATTAATGATATTGACTATTTTATTCCAATGGCCTTTTCACTGGGTTGCATATATTAGGCAGCAAGTAAACATTTATAGGCAGGTGATAATAATATTCTCTTCCCATTGGGTCAGTATTTTCCACTCCTTACTAATGAAAGTATGTATTGTTTGTCTTAAAAATTGCTAAATGAGGTCATCACCTCATTTACATAATTGTAGATGTGTATGTAATTGTAAGGAGTAATGTATAAGAGAGGAATAATATTGTGTTAGAGACAAAAAGTGAGTATAGAACACCTTAAATATGTTTAGAACTGCAAATTAACAACGCTCTATCAATCCTTTCTTTTTTTTTTTTACCCTGTAAAGCCTGAACCATTAAATCATTAGCCAGGTTTACATTTAGCCAAACATTCTGATTGCAATGAGTTTTGGGGCTCGGAAAGAAAATAGCCCATATAAAAACCTCATTCCTAATGAAAAGTCACAATCCGAAAGAACATTTAATTGGAATGACAGGGGTGGAATATTCCTTGACCTAAACCGAATGAGGTATCATGTACACAGTCAAACGGAAAGTTGTTAGGGCGTGTTCTTTCAGTGCATGTGCTGATGGGACGTCAACGCACAATGAGAGTTTGGTGAAGGAAGGGCGTGTCATTCTAAAATTCTGCTTCCAGTCAGCGTTGGAAAACTCCTGGAGAACAACCCACTGCCACCAGTCTGCTGCGGACTTTCATCCACAGCTTTCAGGAGCTCGTAGGTGGCATGGGCAGTACAGACAAACATCACAAAACACTCAAATTATTAATCAGACATTTTCTACGCCTTCTCCTCTTTATCATTTTTCAAAGAAGTGCATGTGTTTCCTGTTGCTGCTTTAATAAAAGCTTTGTAACTGTCACAAGAACTGTAATGATTCCATTGTTGTGAAACATCTTTGATGACGTAGTAGGGTCTAATAATTACATTCTGCACATGTCGTATCAGACCATTCTGATTAAATATTAAATATAGTGGCACATGTACACACCAGATCAGAATGTTACGTTCCATGTAAACAGCAGCCTACAAATTTTCATTGGGAAAGATTCCAATTGTAAGGACAAAAAACTCTAGATGTAAACGTAGCTAATGACAGAAAACTCCAGTTCTTTGAAATTGGAGCCTTTACTGGTCCTTCTGAACAACCAAAAACATTTTCTTCAAGTATGAATTTTCATGTATGAGTTTCAATTTTGTATCATATTTGACAGATCGTGTCTCAGTGCTCAAATATTATTATTTCTGACCAAACAAAAACATAGTATAACACAAACATGTCTAACAAATGGGTGATTTCTTCTCAAAATTGGCAAAGTTTTGCCTCCTTCCACATTAATGACAATCTTGTAGTGTCCCTGGAAAGGCCTCCCCTCTGGTGGATTACCTGTCTATTGCATGTATTTCATTGTATACATCAGGTTTTTAAAGAAAAAAAATATTACACTGATCATCTAGAGGGCTTCACCGGTTTCAGTGACCCACAAGAGACACTCTGGAGGAGCAACTAGTTTTGAGCTTCATTTTCTCCAGTTTGGGTTGGTTTTTAACCTTACAGTCCACTTAGGAGACTACCGGTCACAGTAAAGCATGATCATTTTTAACCATGACATTTTTTTTTTTTTTAATTTTCAGTGTACATTAACAATCTACATGGACCAAAAAGAGACAATAAAAACACTGTTAATGTCATAAGGACTGATTTATATTCAGGAGAGATTTGTTTCAGACACCAACAATACATGCTTTCATGCCAGAGTCTCCAAAAGTCTCCAATAACAGCAGAAAAAGGTGATAGATTTGTCACTAGTCGCTTTTTTGATAAAGAGTCTCCAGAGGGTTCTGAAAAATCACTGAATATACCAATAAAGTGGATAAACTGGAAACACTGAGTTTTACAGCTGCAGACAGACTGTGTGTTCATGAGGGAAAAAATCACTTGTCATTCAGAGAGAAAATGTATGTGTTTTAACGGTTGAGTCACTTTCCAAAAGTTGATAATAGTTTCCACACAGTTTTTAAAAGTAGCTGCATTTGTTGCTCTGTGCTCTTTGAAAAAAAGGGGGGGAAATGTCTGGGTAGTCTGAAAAGTCACTAAATCTGGCAACAAGTGTTAATTTGGCATCAGTGGTTGTTGATCTTTCCATCCTATTAGTACGTGTGAACCACTTTACACTGCAGAGATCTGGATGGGGACCGACCCATGGTTAGGCCATCTCGTTTCTCCCTTGTCAAAGGGGTCACTGTTCTTGTCATTTTTGCTGTTTCTAACATAAATGTTAACTCGGTGCCTAATATATTCACCCACTAACAGGACCTGTTGGAATGAGATCATCACCATTAATACCAATATGCCTGTCAGTGGTCATGTTATGGCTGATAGGTGGATAGATGACAGAAGGTTTATGTGTTTTTATGTGTTATTGTGGTCTGTATCAGTGTGCGGTGTGGCTTTGTGTTTGGGCTTGACTTGTGTTTGTATGTTTTATGGCATCTTTAAATTTAAACAAACAAACAAAAAGCTCAGTCCACTTGTCGGTCCACACTTGCCAAACAGTGACAGCAGCAGATATAGTTGGGCCATTTGTGAAACTTCCATTTCAGTTAAATGTGTTTCTCATTGTGGCACAAGGACACACTTATAACGGAACTGGAATCTGAATGATAAAAGCTAGAGCCTCAGCGAATATTCAGAAGAGGTTGTAAATGTGAAAAGAAATGGATAGGGCCTTGGAGTTGGAGATTCAGCAGGCTGAGTGATGATTATCTTGAAAGAATGTGTTCAAAAGGAGGGAATGAATTTCCTCCTAATGCATCCAACCTGGTGAAAATGCTGCTTTGTAGAAGGCTCCACATGTGTGTGGAGCCTTAAGGTGTTTTTTTTTTTTCTATCATGGCCATACTTGGGGCATTGAAAAGAATCCTTGGTGAGTTCTGCTTTGAATACAAGTACATAACTTTATTCAAATGCTTTATTAAATTGGGAGGATGACCTTTGCTGTATCAGTGTTCCTCTGAATGGAGTTGTGGTTCAACACAGTGTTCTTGCCAGCTGTTTGTCAGTGCCTTTTCCCTGTCATTTACACAATTCTAACAATGAGACGACATACACGACCATAAAAATCCGATAACTGGGAGCAATCAGATAATTCCCCATGTGCTTGCATGCAATGCAAGGCACAGGGGACTGTTTTTCGTCATATTTATACAACAAACTTTGGAAAAAAATGTGGCCCAGACCATATTATACATAACATATTATTACAAAAAAATGTGCAGCCTGGTCTCGAAAGATGTGCTATGACTTGGCTTGACACTCCGATGCACGGATTTCGTTAAAATTGCGAAAAACCACTCCCATTTTCCATCCGAAATGAATTAGGCCATTTTCAAGTGGTTCCCAATAATTACATTATTGGGAATTTATTAAATTTTCAGGTGGGTACATTATCTGTCAAGTTTGACATTGTCAGTTTTGGAGGGAAAAAAGACCCACCTGAAAATGTAATAAATTCCCAATAATGTAATAATGTATTACATTTTTGGTAAAAATGTTATTATAATGTCACTCGGGATATTTTACTACATTATTGGTGAAGCCATCACATTATTGGTTTTATTACATTTTTTGATTGAATTAAGTGTAAATTTTATTACATTTTCAGGCTTTATTAGATTATCAGGAAATGATTACATGAAAAGGTGCTACAGGGGATAAGACAAGACTTTAGCACAGTTTAATGGAATGTCAAAATAAAATTACACGATATATAAAATGTAAGTGGGGAAAAAGAGGAATTGTACCACGTGTGAAAACCTACACCAACAAACTCACTTCTGTGGAGAGAATTCAATAGGAACCATTTCAAAAGCTGTGGCTCAGTTGGTAGAGTGGGTCGTCCAATGACCGAAGGGTTGGCGGTTTGAGTCCTGGCTCCAGCTGTCCATGTCCAAGTGTTCTTGAGCAAGACACTGAACCCTAAACTGCTCCCAGTAGGGTCTGGTAGCACCTTGCAAGGCAGCAGCTGCCTACTGGTGTATGAGTGTGTGTGTGTGTGTGTGGATGAGTGAATGTGAGGCTTTGTAAAGCACTTTGGGTACCATGAAGGTGTAAAAATGTGCTACATAAGTGCAGTCCATTTACCATTTTATTACACCAAATTAAAAAAGTAAGCAATTATTAAAAGAACAAACATGTTGGAGAAAGTGTGGTCAAATAAATGCAAAACATGCACACATCTTCTGGTGTTGCCCCAAAATAGAACAATTTTGGGACAAAGTAAACTGATAAATGAGGTTCTAGGATATACAGTTACTAAGAGTTGTTCTAGATACAAACACTGGTTAGATATAGTGCAGGACACATGGCTGATGGGGGGGGGGACTTATACCTGAAGATTTAAAAAAGATCAGTTTGATAGAAAATAGAAAAAAATGGATTGGCTCTAAAAACAAAGACATCAGCGCTGAAATGGTAATGTGATGCCCTCATTTTCCTTTTAAACTATTATTTATGGATATCTTTTATTGAACAATGTACCTTCAACTCCAGTAGTTTTTACATTAAAGATTTCAAAAATTATTGACTTTTTTTTTGTTTAAAAATATTTTAAGAAAACAATATTTATGAAATTATTTGCTGTTTTTTTCTAGGATCAACAAAAAAAAAAAAAAAAAAAAAAAAAAACAGCATTCAGCACAATCACATTCTTAAAGCATATTTACAACCAAACTATGCTTTGACTTACTGTCAGTGTCATGTTTTTGTTTGTTTGTTTGTTTGTTTTTTAGTAATTGTTAAATTGAATTTAATTGAAGTGATTGAGCATTAGAGAACAATTTAGCAAGACAAGCAACTAGTGATCAGTAACCACATCTGATCAAATCTGTAGTAAAATAAAAACAGTCTATACTTTTTAGAATTATACGCTCTTATTTTGGAGGATGTAAGGAAACAAGCCAAAACAAAATCATTCATTTATTTTCTATACCTGCTTTATCCTCACTAGGGTCATCGGGTCAAAACAAACTAACAATTCAAATTTTATTCGGGCAAAGCTAAAAATTACCCGGGATTTCTAATATTTCTAATGTTTGGATGAGAAGGAGAGTACACATGTTTTATCTGTGCACTAGGGATATAAATGAAGCCCCAGGATATTGTATGTAAACCAGCAACATTTAGTACCAACCCGAAAACCAGGAAAAATTACATAAAGTTTATGTATGTAAAGGGATTTTATTTATTTGTCTTAAATCTGAGTTGTTTATCCAAGATGCCCATCCTGACCACTGTGTCCTTATTTTTTCCTTGACATGCTCGTCCCTATATTGGCACTGAACATAAATCATACCCTGTGGTAATGTCTAAAGTGGATGCAATTACTTCCTAGTCAGACATTACTGGGATGGTGATGTCTGACTAGGAATTAATTTTGGTGGAACAGTGTGAGGCCTGTTCCCAGTTGCACCACAGAAACCCAAAGGACATGACCTAATACTTGTTCGGACCTGTTCTAGTTTTTGTCTTTTTTGTAGCACAGTCATCCTGCGGGGTGCAGAGGTGGAATACTGACATTAGTATCATGCAGGGACTTAAATGGATAACATCAGCAGACTCTTATTGTGCTTCTGTCCTGGGCACATAGTTATTGATGTATGGTAGCGCTGTACATACTCCAATACAAAGCCCGTTTCAGGAAAGGTCGGGAGATCTCATGATGCTTTCCTTTTCTGTTAAATTCCACGATCAGGTTTCTTGTTCAGGGATCATGACTGAATGTCCACCAAAGCATCAGTTTTACAAGGATGGGTCGTGGTCCAACATTTTGTGCCAAGAATCCCAGTCTTTCATCATCTACAGTACATAATATAGTGAATAGATTAAGGGAGTCCAGGGAAATCTGGAAGCCAAGGTTGGAAACGGCTGATGAATGTGTGCAACCTTCCAGCCTTTGGGTGATGAATTGTAATGAATGTTGGACTCTTAGCACTTCACTGCAGGACAGTCCTGGGCCTCAATGTCCATCAGGTCCAACTGTGTGGCTTCATGCTGGACTGTCCTGTCTGCAGTCCATGTCTGTCTCCAGCTGAAAGCATGTGGACATCAAGAGGAGAACAACAGTCACAGTGGTACACATGTCTCTGTTTAAATGTATTGGATCATTTGTATCATAATCTAAGTTTAGAGCTGAAACGATTCATCGTTTCATCAACTGGAATCCATTAAAAAATATATTTCATTGCAGTTTTCCTGAATCAAAGTTTTCTTCATTTTGTTGCAGCTAAATATTTATTCCACTTACTGCTTTAAACTTTTAAACTTTCACACAAACATTAAAAATACGTGTCTTTTTTTTTTTTCAGTTGTATTCCAGTTCCATCTTAAGTTAAGTTGGATCCAAATGTGTTGAAAACACATTAGATATAGATGTAATTTGACTTATTTGTATAGATAGATAGATAGATAGATAGATAGATAGATAGATAGATAGATAGATAGATAGATAGATAGATAGATA
>JAQQZY010000005.1:54303406-54313883 GCA_030068375.1 Ostorhinchus rueppellii
TATGTTTATTTGATTATTTTATGGATAATGTCATTGACATTGTACATATGTAACGGGTGTGGCATGGACCCAAATGCAACACACAGATTCAGGAATCAGTTTACTGTTTTATTAGGGAATGGTTCAGTTAATCTGTCCAAAAGTCTCTGGGCTCCAAACGGAATCCTCTTAGTTCTATACGTCCTCATAGTACCTAGTGTCTGGAGGTTGGTGTCCGTAGAGGGGGCAGGTGGAGTGGATGGTCGAGGACGGTCTGTGGTCAATGCCGGTTGATCCAAAGTGCAGAGCAGGCAGCAGACGTGGTCAGGAGGCTGGTCAGTTACTGGGATTCTGGCTCGAAGACATGGTCCAAACGAAGGTGAGTGTATCAACCAGGGAGCAGACAACAACAGGGTCAGGCAAATAAACAGGTCCAAAGGCAAGCGGCAGACATGGTAGAAACAGGAGCAGAACCGGGACAGGCAACAGGTACCAGACAGAACTGCTAGAAGTCATGCAGGATGCTATGAACGGTCTCGCAAAGAACTGACAGGGAAGAGAAGCTTAAGTTGGCCGCACCTGATGAGCGACACCTGTGACTCACCAGGTGCACAGACTTAGACTAATTGCTCTAAGGAGGGATACCTAATTGACAGGGCAAAGGTAGACAGGATGTGGACCAGTGAAGAAGAAAACAGCAGACAGGTGTAAGTAGTGAATGTCATGAGGTGACAGGGTCAGGGAGTGGGTGTGGCTAAGGGAGCAAACAGGTGCAGACAATGAGTGTGCAGAGGTGAAGCAAGGTCATGGCAAGGGACAAACTGGGACAACATATAATACTCTGACTGCTTTTTTCAAATCGTAATGAAAGTTCAATTTCTGTTAGTGATACCAGATACACAAAACTACATATTTATGAGCATAACTGGATTATAACTGGGGCCCGCATCAAACACATCAGGGACACAGGACGTAACCCCGCCCTGGGATGAAATGCCCCAAAAAATAGGAGTCTCAGCTGTTTTTAGCCTGGTAGCAACAGTTCAGTCTTTGGCTGCGTGTGTCTGAAAGGAGAGCATGGCTGAGAGAAAGAGGAGTGTGGTGTGGGCGTACGTTTCCCCCCATGGATTAAACTAAAGCGAAGTGTGGTCTATGTAGTAAAAATGAACAACACTGCAGAAACCTTTATAAACACCTGAAAATTCACCCAGTTCTGTCATAATTGCAGTCAATTTTTTTTTCAACTTCTGTGACAAAAAAACAATAAAAACATGAAAATCTGAAACATTTCACATCAAAACTATCCTCACTGATGACAATGAGAATTTGCAACAATTATGACAAAACACATTGAAATATATTCACACCAAGTCCACTGACTGAAACTAATGGAGTCAAAATAACCTGGAGGTTCATCTGCAGTGTGTCTCCATTTGTATGAATCGGTGTCATCTGTTCCCATGGGTCTGAGGAGTTTAGGTTTTTCTGGCGTTTGTTTGTTTGTTTGTGTTCAAAATAACTTAAAGTTCTGAACAGATTTGGATGAAATTTTCAGGAATTGTTGGAAACGGGATATGGAAGACATGATTAAATTTTGGGGGTGATCCAGATCACCCTCTGCATCCAGAAATGTTTTAAAGGATTCCATAACATTGTGAGATAGGACCATTTTCCACATTTGTGCATTTAACTCCACAAAGAATAGTCAGGGCACTTAGGGAAAAAAAAATTCAGGACATGTTTCCAAAAGATCCTACAAAATATCAAAGTCTGATCCAGATAATTGAATAATTACCCCCGCTAAGGAGGTTATGTTATCAGTAGAGTTTGTTTGTTAGTTAGCAACATAACTCAAAAAGCTATGGACGACTTTTGGTGACATTTTCATGAAATGTTGGAAATGGAACAAGGAACAAATGATTAAATTTTGGTGGTGATCCGGGTCACCATCTGGATCCAGGAATTTTTTAAAGGTTTCTTTGTCATTGGGAGATCGGGCATGGAGGCACTGATCTGCCTTGGCGGAGGTCTCCATTTTCCGAGTGTTTTTTGGTTGATTTATATGATGCCCACGTTACACAAACTCCTCGCTGTCCTGATTTTGTCGTTGTCTGTTGTTGCTCCACATGTTGCCCTTCACTTCATTATCTTTATCCTTTTTGTCTTTCATATTAAGCCAAGTTTGGCTGAAATCAACAGGTCTGAGTCCAACACTATTGTTGTCACATGACCTCCAGTACATACAACTGATTGGTTGGTACCTGTACTCATGCTGTGAAAGATAAGATAGGATATACATTTATTAGGCTCACAAGGGGAAATTCCAGAAACAACAGAAAATTCCAGCCTGTTAAATATTTGCAACCTCTGTGAAAGTACATATAATGTGAGTATCTGATGATAAAAAAAAAAAAAAAGAAAATAAACAGTGTGCAAAAACCTTTAGACAGTCAAGTGATTATCAAATTGTAATTACGTTGCAGGTGCATAATCTTTAAATATAACCATGACACAACATGATAAAATAGTGTGTGGTAATTACTCCTCCAGTAGTCGAATAATTACAACTAATTATGAGCAATTATTGATTAACATTTTTACTTAAAATGCCATTCCCTGGTATATAATACTGCATGGTGTAGTTCTTTGAATTATGGGATGACTGATTTTTTTTTTTTTTTATTCTTGTGGTCTTATCATATTATATTTGTCACTTTTCAAGAGGGAGTTCTTCTCTAGTCATTGCCTTAAGTGACATTATGACAATCAAACAATACCCACAAATTGACAGAATACACTTCTTTAGTGTCATTATAGTGACTTTGACTATTCTTTTTGTTTTTATTGGCTCTTTTACATGACATTGAGTTTAGTGATGATTGAATTTTCAGGGACTGAAAAAGTGTTAATGAATTTCAGATGTGTTTCAGTCGAGGTTATTGTATTTCCACACATCATTCAGGTTCTCTCAGGCAGTGCTGCACGTACAGAGTGAAGTACTTGTAATATATATTTGTGGATTTTTTTTTTTTTTTTTTCATTATGTCCAGGCGTCTTGAAAACCCTTTAATCTGAGGCTAGTGATTTCCACTTTCACAGAGAATGCCAACTGAGTGGACAGTCCTTCAATCGGTTTCGAGGTCACATTTGCACTATGAGTGCTACAACAGTGTGGCATGAGGACGTGGATACAGACTCCAGACCTGAGTGACTAGATCTAAAGCCTCTCATTAGACCCATCCACATAGGTCACCCAGGTCCCGCTGTTAAAACCACATCTGAACAAGGCACAATCAATTCCTCTGCAAATGACAAATAAATCTCTTCCATCTTGAATCAAATAATAATACATTTGCACGTATCAATCCAGGCAAAAATAGGGCATGTTGGCATTTAATCCAGCCTGGCAGACATGGACTGCAGCTGCTGGAATCCTCTTTGTCTGTTTATCAGCTGAAGTCTGCCAAGTCACGATAGCCTCACCAAATTCACTCTCCGTTGAAGAGATGTTTAATATGTGATAACCTCAAAAATATCCCAACCTTCTGTTTCAGCCCTAATGCTTCCCTGGATGCTGCCACTGTCAGCATTACAGAGCCTCTTCCAATACAAAATCATTTCACCTTTCATAATGGGGGGGAAGTCAAAGGTTTCATAGTGTTATTTAAACTGTTCTGACAGTTGAAGAATATAAAAGTCATTCTCCACATTCTCTGTCAACTCGTTTCTATACTCATTCATTCATCCATCTTCTGAACCCGTTTTATCCTCACTAGGGTCATGGGGGTCACTTTGAGCCTATCCCAGCTACTTAAGGGCAAAGGCGGGGTACAGGGTAATACGGTAAAGGGTGATGCAGTGGATAGCACCCGTGCCTCGCACCAAGAAGGTCCTGGGTTCGATTCCCGCACCAGTCACTGGTGGGACCTTTCTGTGTGGAGTTTGCATGTTCTCCCCGTGTCTGCGTGGGTTCTCCTCAGGTACTCTGGCTTCCTCCCACCATCCAAAGACATCCACTAGTTAGTCCACATTAGTTAATCTTAATGCCCATAGGTGTGAATGTGAAAGTGATTGTCTATTCTATACAATTACATATAAATTCTCCCCAAAATCACTTACTCCGATATTTTTAGACTCATCATTGAGGTCCTTCCTCTTACAAAGGCCTCACCAGTCATGTCTATTCATTGCCTTTTGCGTTGCTTGTGTATAGTTGATGCCTGTCCAGTCTATGGTGTCACTAGACCATGTTCTAGGTCTGACCATGGACCATGGATTCTGTTGTTGTTCCTCCCCTCTCTTGGCATCAATTTTCTCTTCAAGCAAGGTGTGTTTCAAGGTTTCAAGGTGCTGTAGCGAATGATGTAGCCAAAATACCTCAGTTCGATTGTCTTGATGGTTTCAAGGCAGTTCTTGGTTCATGACTCTGTCCATCTGTGAGATTTTCAACATTCCTCCAGAGTTCAAAGGACGTCAGTTTTTTTTTCAGTGGTGCTGTACGTGTCCATGTCTCAGTTCCATACAGTATAGGATGCAAATATCCTTTTGGGAGTGGAATTTTGGGTCTTGTTAGCACTCTGTTCCACGAAGACCGATTTAGCGATAGAAGTTCTCCTCCAAATTTCCTCTTCACATTTCCGTATTTGTGTTTAGACTACATATGACTATCTTACCAACCCACTGAGTTGGTCTGTACTAAAATTTGTCTCATATCCCTGTTTTATTACTTATTTTATTTCTCCTATTGCCACTGTTTTACCCTCTCTTCATGCTGTTTGTTATTGTCAAGACAGGACCAGGGCAGATGTTGTTCAATAACAGTGCACCACATGCATGTTTCTTCAAGTACTTCCCCTCTGGGCATCTCAGTTGCTAATGTTTTTTTTTTTTTTTTGTTTTTTGGTGGTGGTGGGGGGTTCCTTTCCGAGCAGTGCACCCTTTTCTACGAAGGCTGAGGACTTTGGAATGCTCTCAGGAGCTCGAACACAGAAAATAGGAAACCAGCAGTTGGCGGCCTCGCCCTTTCTCCAGCACACTGTCACATTGGGGTGACCCCCATCTTCCACTGGGACGCTAAAATGTGCCTCGTTGCAGGAGTGGGCCTCGGTGTCCCTATTCCGGGCATAGTTCCTTTAGTTCCAGCTGGAAGTCAAGGGGATCTTTCTGAAAGACTTTTCGTCCTCTCGTATGAAACAGTTTTACCACGCATGTCCTTAGAGAAGGCAGCATCGGGATGACGTCCACACAAATCTCACAGCCAGAACAGAAATAGTCAAAACAAACAAGAACCCATTTGTGTGATCAGGCTTGTTCTTTATGAATCTATTTTTACATCCATGCTTTTCCCTACTTTTGCTTCCTGCAATGCGGGATTCTAAATGTGTCCATGTGTTCATCTATGTAGTATTTTATTTGTAGTCTGAAGCCTTATTGTGGGTTAGAATCCATTTCTTCCGGGCAGAAATCACAGACGTAGCTCAACAGAGTAATAGCAGCAGAGACTATGCACCTCCCGCTCCGTCTATCAAAAATAATGAACGACCTACCACACCACCCTGCTAATTGTTCTCAACCGGAGGCATTAGTATCATGACATACTACTCAAGAGGATGACATCCCTCTGTTCAGCTGCTGCTCAGTTCAGTCATCAGGTTACTGAGCATCCACTGTTCATCCTTTGGCTTTATTATTGACACCATTGACTAGGTGACATCTCTTGTAAATGTTTGAACATAAGCCAACAATTAATGGTCCAGTGTGTAAGGTTTAAGAGGGATGTGGGAGCATGTAATGATAGAATTGGAATACATATTCATAATTAGAGTTGCAGTAGTGTATAATCACAGAAAATACCTGAGAATAAACTGTTCATATCTGCCTATATACTAATAGTGTATTAGGTTTATATAGTGGTTTTCACCACCACACATTCATACACTAATGAGAGCAGCAGCAGGAAAGGTGGGTGAAGTGTCTTACCCAAGGACACAACGGAACGTGACTGGATTGAGCGGGATCCGAACTGCCAGCCCTATTGTTATTGGACAACCCACTCTACACCCTGAGCTCCAGCTGCCCTCATATATAGATTTATAATCTATAGTAGCTTAGATTGTACATCAGGTTATATTATATGGGAGCAGTGGCGGCTCATCAATAGAGGATGCTCGAGTGCTATTGGCTCCTCCGCTAGTGGTTGGACAGCTCAGTGGGTAACACTATTGACTTTGATGTAGGAGACTGGGGGTTCAGTCCCTGGCAGTAGTGGTAACAACACCCTTCAGTACTTACACATCCTTCTATTTGTTTTTAATGTTACATACTGTACCTGCACTGGTCTAAATGCATCAGCCATACCAGCAGTGGAAAAGACACTTGTCAGTGACTTTAACAAGAGTCATAGAAAAATGTGCATGCTTGAAGGAGGGAAGGTTGAAATTTACATATTACAAATTTATATTTTAATATTGGCTTAAGTGTTGAACTGTAAAGTGTCGTGGGATAACTTTTGTTATGGTGTGATGCTAAATCCAGTTTTGATTTGATTTATTTGTATGGGTTTTGGTGTATCCTAGTGGTGATATGTGGTTGTAGTGCTTCCAAAAACTGAAAAAACAAAACAAAAAAACAAAAAATAATAATAATTTCACCAGCCACCATTGTATGGGAGGAACAATATGTGGTTCTGAGGCACATTACTTTGACCTACTACATATATTTCTAGAAATTGTATCCCACAACCAACACTGGGCCTATTGAGGGACTGGTGGGTTTTGTGTCCTCTGTAGGAGTGCATTAGGTTTTGTTTGTAATCTGTAATATGAAATGTAAAATGTAATCCGTGCACAAAGACATGTACACATTGGTGTGTGGTGGGATTGCTTTCTAATCTCTACATTTTCCCTGTTCACATGATTACATACAAACTAGAGTTGTTAAAATGTAATTATATTAAAAATACAAAGGGTTTTAGGTTTTGTGTGTGTGTGTGTGTGTGTGTGTGTGTGTGTGTGTGCAACCTAAACAGCTGTGGATAAGAGGCCCAAAGAAAGACAAACACATGCATTTTGCAAACTCTGTATTAATGTGGCCAGGGCATAAGATAAACATACGTAGCACAAGGAAAATATGGAGGGAAAAAATATTAAATTAGGCATCAGAGTGTTATAAATCAGTTTTATAACTCAGATTTCTGATGCTTCATTTTTTTTTCATAAGTTTATTGTATTGTAGTACCAGGTTTTTTTCTTTTTCTTTCTGGGATTAGTTCCATTTTTAGCCAAAAATGATTTAAGTATTCAACTAAACATAAATACTTGAATCAAGAAAGTAAATTAAAACTACCTTTAACTTGTTTTCGTGATCATAGGCTGCTTTCATTTATTTATTAAGTATTAATTTTGCCCAGTCTGTTTTTATGCTTTAATTGCTTCTTATTATAATAGCAAAGAAGGCAGAAGCTCTGAGTAATTATGCACCATATGTAACTCACATATTTGTGTATACTATAAGTGCCTGTTTGTTATGTGTCTCATATAAGAAGCAGAGTTTGGTCGAGCAATATTTTAATTTCTCTGTGTGTTTTGACTGTGCTCTAGCCGCCAGTTTTCTCCCGGTCTGTGTGAATATGAGGCCAGTAGACACTTGGGGCAAGGGTGTAAAACTCTGATTTTCTTTAATTAGTCCATAAGGAGGACAGGAGACCTGCTACCAAGCACACACCCGTTTTCCCTTCAGCCAGTGACACCATGCGTAAAGGTCAGTGTGTTCTTCATGTGCAGCTCTTGGCCTGGTCTGTACACAGATGAGATGGGAGGGGCTCAGCAGAAGACATGTGAATGTGTGGACATGTGAATGCATACATAGATCTGTAAATATGGTATCTCTGCAACAAAAGATTAGTACGACTGTTGATACATTGATGTAAAATGTTCATAAATGGTGAAAATATGAATCAGTGTTTCCTGAACCCTTGTTGTCATTTTTAACCTGTTTGGTTGGTCAGCTCATCAGTCACATGAGTCAGATGTTAACGATGTCAGAATATATTATTAATTCTTATGCATATTTGTTAACCCCACAAATGTGATAAACTGCAAACTAAAAAAAACATTCTCAGCTTTTACTGTCATAATCCTACAAATGTAATAATTATTATTTATGTGTGGATTTATTACATTTGTGGGACGGTCAAAATCTTCAATTTCCAGAATTGTCGTAACGTCCCACAAATGTAATAAATTAGTACCTCACATACATTTAAGTAAAGCATGCATGAATATTCATTCATCTATCTTTTTCTTCCCATTTATTCTTGTCCTTTGGATACTTGCCTTTTCAGAACACTTCAATGTTACAGATAGATCACATGGTACTAATTACAGATTAATATGTGTTTAATTACAAATACAAGTGGAGGAACAAAACAAAATGTGCAAAAAATGTTGTAGAGGTTTTATTATAAAAGCTTCAGTACGGACTGGATATTATTTATTCTCATTAACTATAATAGAACCCTATGTTTGACCCATGTAAATGAAATGTCTGGATATTATTATGAAAACCGTGGAGAGGGGAGGAGCACACTGGAAAAATGAGGTATTACATTTGTGGTAGGTGACTGTTATTACATTTATGGGATAGTTATGTTAAACACTGCACATTTTTATTTCATTTGTGGTTTATTTCCACTCTTTTTCAGCAAAAAATGAAAACACCACAATCTTTTCTAATCTGAAACTTTATACTGCACATTAAAACACAAACACAAAGGGACACAGATTGCTCTTTTTCTTCATTTCCTCCTTTTCCTCTTCACATCTATAGCCTGCTGCTGTTCTAACTTTCTTTGACTGTTGGTTGCACAAACTGAATTGGAAGCTCCGGGTACTGCAGCCCTGGGCTTGGTTATTACCTGCAGACTCTGGTACTGGTTGTTTTCCTTGAATAAGGCTGGATTTCTTTTTGTTTGCACAGTGCATGTTAAGTTCCTGAACATTCAGCTCACCTGAGAAAATCAGAGAATGTGACTGTGTTGTGTGATCTTCTCACCTCCTCTGCTTATAGTACCTTGTGAATATAACAGTATAATCATTTCTGTGTGATTTTTAGAATGTAACTCTGTTTTGCTGTAATTAGAAATAACATGGGTTACAAAGTGTACAGTTTCTGTATCTGTACATACATTCTAGTGTTGTGTGTCACATGGTCTGTACGAGGCATACGATACAATGAACATGTAAATATAAGTCACAGAGCTGAAACATCACTCATTTTAAACGCGTCACACACACACCATCTTGTTACGTGTCTGATACAGAAGAATTTCAAATAAACTAAAAATACTCAAATGATGTTCACATACATTCCTCACCTCATGAATCTTGTATGTTTTTGGACTCAGGGAGGAATCCAGACTGGTAAAAGAAAAACCAGTGAGTGGACTAGAATCCAAAACCAAAGGCCTGTGGTGTGTGTAAAAGTACACGGCGTGAGCAGCTATAGTTTAGATTAGAAAGAACACAAGAAGTTTTCTTATGTACAAATGAACTTCAACCCTCAAAGACTCAAAAAGACCCTGACAACCAGAATCAGCTACTGATCTGAAATGTTTAAGAATATCTATCATTATGTTGAAATAATTCAGATAAAATAAAATTTGTCATCGATGGGTCATATCTATCATCAGGTATGACCCATTTGGGTGTTCAGAGGCTCTGTAGCGAATGTGGAAACACGTTCTTCTACAACATTTATTCACCAGTAAAACACGTTTTAATATTCAGTTATTGACTGAAGTAGGCAAACGAATGAATAAATAAAAGGAATGAACTGACTGATTCCCCTTCTTCTATTCTTATTCTTATTATTCTTATTATTATTATTCTTATTCTTATTCTTATTCTTATTATTCTTATTATTATTATTATTATTATCATGTGTTTATAGGTGTCTTTTAAAATAACCCAAGGCCACTTCAAACATTAGTGATATAGTTAAGTTAAAATCCAGTGGTTTTTCTTCACTATAAAGGCTAATCTGGGTCTGACCTGTTTTCTTAATTATGCAATAGAATCCATGTGCTGGATGTGTGAGTTCCAGAGTTGGGACTTGTTAACTGTTCTGTCACCCATAGTGTTCAGTTTAAAGGCAGGAGCAGATAACAAGGCAGCTGGGTCGGTTCTCAGCAGGGAACCAGATTATGGAGGGCTTTGGAAGTTGACAGGAGGATTTCAATAGAATAATGTGGAAATAAATGACAGAAAACAGGCAAACATGACAGGAGCTGGAACATTGCACATGCAAAGGTGTCATTTACCTGCAAAGTCAAACAAGATCTCCAGGTTTAGTCACGATGTTCACTATGATGCTAAATGTGTTTTTTGAGGTCGCAGAGGAGATCTGAGGATGACATTTCAAAGTAAATAATGTGTGTGTGTGTGTGTGTGTGTGTGTGTGTGTGTGTGTGTGTGTGTGTGTGTGTGTGTGTGTGTGTGTG
>JAQQZY010000005.1:54358342-54369249 GCA_030068375.1 Ostorhinchus rueppellii
ATAGCAGGTCAACACAAGGCTAAGGCACTGGACTATCTGGCAGATTCTCACAGGAAGACAAGGGATTAAATACTGTGAACCTGATGAGCATCAGCTGAGCTCACCAGGTACAATGAATCAGAAATTAGGTTAAGGAAATTAGGGCAAAGGTAAAGGGGCAGAGTCAGGAGTGAGGACAGAACAGGAACAGAGCAGAGAATAATGAAAAGAAAGAATCAGGACTGGGATAAAAAGCAAAAAGAAAAGCAAGGTAAGTAAAAGTAAAGAAAAGAGCAGAAAAATCAAAGATATAACGTGCTCCACATTTTTAATAGCCCTCAGCCAAATATAGTGTAAGATCTGTTGAAAATTACTGCCCTATAATTTAAATTAGATTGCCTTTGCGTGTAACGTATTACATACATATTTAGACTTGACAGTACTCAGATACTATAACTACTCAAGACCATTTGACCTTGAAAAATAGGTCAAAGTTGCTGCTCCATGGTAAGATGCATCCACAGTATAAATTTGGTGCAGATATCTCAATGTATTCGACAGATGGACAGATGGCAAAATTATTACAGTACCCCTCGGCTGAGGGCTAATAAGGAGGAAATGCTGCACACTATCTGTAACAGCAACAGAACCCCTTGGAAATTTGACCATTAAGATGAAGATTTCATGTAATTAATCGGTGTTGGTGAAGGATGACATGAAGCCTTATGACATTATATAAAAGTCAGAGTTTATTAAACCTGGGTTTGACTTTTTGTTGAGCCTCCTGGACATGAGCTCTTTCCATTAATGATCTCCAGGACCAGGACTAACACAGATGAAAATGTGAACCGCTTTGCACTCAGTTTATTTTCATCCCTCTGGCATTCCAAATATATAAACCTACACTGGAGAAAAAAATTTAATAAAAAATCTTTCTCTTCTACCAGCTGCTCTGACAAAGATACCAGGCACAAAATGGATTAAGACATGCTTTATTTTAACATTAAATAATGGTACGATTGGCAGTAAAGCAACTACCGTTGCACACACTTTTAGTTTCTCAAACTTTTGTGCTTTGAAAGGTAAACTATGAATACATATCCAGTCAGTGTGCATGCCTGTGTTAACTTCCAAAGCATTCATAAATGCACAGAGACAATTATCATGGATGTTCTGCAAATGTGTTGAATGAAATAAATGGAGCGACAGGAAATCAAAGGTACATGGCGAATGTGAGAGTTTCCTTTATGTGAGATACTGTTTCACCAATACTACAGTTATCTATTTTGGTCAAGTACAGTTACTTTCATGTTTTTAGTTCAGCAACAAATCCAAATATTCTCTCAGCGAAAAATGTCTAACTTTCGGAGGACACTTTTGTCTCATCACATTTAGACCACTGCAACTCAGTACTAATTTGCATCTAGAACTGCCGTTATTTTATTTTTGCAATTGATTCATCTATCAGTTATTTTCTTCAATTCCATAAAACAATTTGAACAGGCGAAAAGGAAAAATAAATTACAAAAATGTGAAAACGATATGTCCGAAAATGACAAACTTTGTTTGTTTGTTTGTTGTACTTTGTTCTTGAACCAACAGGAACAACAACCACAAAAAGTATCAAAGTAAAAGGATAATAGAAATATAGAGAGACATAACAAAATAATATCAGCATAAAAGTACAGTATATATAAAAAAATCTATAGATATAATTTAAGAGGACTGATTTATAAGCGAAATGATCTTTTTTTGCCACTTTCTTTTGCTCTCAAATCTTTCTTTTTTTTTTTGTAAATCTATTTTATTTGAGTGATGAATAAAGAAACAAATGTCTCCCCATATGATTTTAACCACCCTGAGTAACTGCATTTAGAAGATCAATTAATTGTCTTCGTCGTCTCTTGGGACCATCTTCAGTTGGTCCAGGATGCTGCTGCCATGTTCCCCACCAAAAAAACTAGCTGTAAAATCCCACATCAAACCAATTCACATCTTCCTTCACTGGTTTCCAATGAGATACTACATTCCTCTCACCATAATGTCACCCATTGGTTTGTGAAGTGATGGTTCAAAGCCAGTGTTTTGTGATTTGGCTGTTGCCCTGTTGACTTTTATTACAGATTCGTACATTGACCTGCGGGGATCCACGAGTTCCAGATGTTGTAGTTTTTATGTTGTGTATTTGTGTATACTGTACTGCATTTGTCCAGCAGCCACCACCAAAGTGTTCTGGACATAGCAATGTGATTGTAAAGCTATTGTATTCCAAAATTACTAATATCTCCCAAAATATTGGTTCTGTCAACTTGCTATATTCACTTCTCTGTTCTTTGACCAAAACTACATAAGTGTGCCAAACTGAAGCAATCAGCTTTGTATGGATTTTGTGTGAATCCTGAGACCCACATACACGCAAGCACATAGAGGACACGTCGCTTTTATAATATAGATGGATCCGATCACTTGTTTCACATACAACCAATGAGACCAGAATGATGGCTGGAAAAAAGATTATTGACATAAGTTTTTGGACATAACTTCAGTATAATTCAATGTAAGCCAGGGCTTTTTGGAGCCAACCCCGGTGGCCATCAGTGGTATTACAACTTTAAGATACTTCTACGTTGGCTTCATTTCAGAGCCGAGGTCCTCAACCATGGTTTAGACCTTATTCCAGCTGCTGATCCTGTTTCAAATCCAGAGGTGAATATGCTTTTGTAGTTGGAATCATGTATGTGTTTTTCTATGAAGAGCTGTAACAGTTATCTGTTTTTACCACTAATGTGAGTGTATGGATGTGGATGCTTTTACTGTATGTATATAAATATATTTGTCTCTTATGTCCAAAGCACTTTGTAACGGCATTTTAAATAGTTGTATACAGTGGTGTAGTGGTTCCTGGAGAAGTGGGTATAGTCTAAATTTTTGCCTTTTTTTTAGTAGTCTAGAAAAATGCCCTGTTACAGGAACAGTGACATATAAAACTACTCTTTTTAGTTTACCCAAAAGTCCACCAGTTGTATTTGTTCACTATTATAAAATTATCATGACTTGATCAGGAGCAGTTTGTAGGTTTTACTGGTCACACAACCAGCTGCATGAATGTAAATGTATTTAACATGAGGCAAACGCTGGATAATGATAGCCTGTCATGCGTTAGCCTTTCATAACGTGAGCCTACTCACACAGTTGAACTAATAGTGACAGCATCTCTTCTCTAAATGTGCAGCCACATGACCAGGAGTTTAAAACAGTGACTCATTCTGAAACCACCTTAAAACTTACCACAGAATTATGTATTCCATGAAAGTAGATTCTCTCGATGCATGTCACTCACTTGAAAGATGTTTATTCTGCCTTTCTCATTCACATTTCCAATAATTGTGCATCTTTCAATGAGACATACAGTGACCTGTCAATCAGCTGGGGTGGCACTGGCCCCTGAGGTTTCCAGGTTCTAATTGGCAATATTTTCCTCAGCATGACCCGCCCTGCTCTGCCTCTGATTGGCTCATCAGTCCTCATGCCCAAAGATAACCAGTCTAATATGTGAGGGTACCGCATACTAGCCAATTAGAGGCAGAGTAGGGCGGGTCATGGCATTACCATCCGAGGGGAAAAACTGTGCAATTTAGCTCACATACTACTGAATGGTTGGTTTATGCAATGCTAGCTGAAAAATAAGTTGGTATACGTCATATACTGCCGTGTGGACTATACTACTGGTTGTACATGCATGAAATTCTTCCCACTGAGACTAGATATAAAAAGCTTTGGATGGATTTATTTTTCTGTGCACTATGAGAACAGTACGATTTTAAGAAATGCATTTAAAAATAATGTCAAATATGTCTTGCTGCTGCTCAGTACCGCAGGAAAAAGTGTAATTGCTTTGCATTTGTATGACATTTCATTTTTTTTCATAGTGACAATCAGTGAATGTTCTACACAAGAGTTGAGTGAAATAAAATGTCACTGGGCTGCACAGAAAATAAGAATTCACATGTGCTTGAAGCCACTCAGTGAAAATATATTTTCAAATGAAGGTTTCAAACGCTTATCCCTTTTCTTTGTAGTCTGACATGGCCGTGTTACAGCGGTACTGGTCGTGTCAGTTCACCGTCACCGTAAAGCTAAACTGAAACATACACCGCTGTGCATTTGTGTGTTTCTTTAGAGGGAATTAACATGGAAGTTCAGGGTAAAGGGAGTTCGAGTCAGTGCATTTCTGCAAACCTGCCATGCTATCGGAGATTAATGAACAAGTTTGTCCGAGCTGCTAGTCCTCCCTGTGCTGCCTCTCCTCTCAGCATCGGTTGATTTATGGACACCCAGCAGTGCATGAGTTATAATTTGAAAGGGGGTTTGTTTTTCCTCATGAAGATGGAATTTTAAATGTTGTGATGAATGACCCCTTATGGCTTTTATTTATTATTCCGCTGTGAGGCGGTTGATCCACATGTGTGTATGTGTATGTATACGTGTTCCTCCGTAAATAAGGCATCGTATTTAAATATGTGTTGGACAAATCTGGTGACCGTGCATTTTTAGCCTGACATGACAAATACATCACCCTTGCCTCGGGTTAGCTCGTCTTGCTGAATCATATTCTACGTCTGACCCATTGGCATTGCATTGTGAAAAATTAGAATTAGAAAGTCATGCCCTCCCTTTCTTTCCACATTCTCTGTGTGTGTGCAAGGGTCTAACTATCATTCCGCCATAGAGTGTATGCCAGAGTGTTTGATGTCCCTGTGATAGTGAGATATTGGACGAACCGTGCAGGAATGGAACACTCCTGAGTCAATGTTAAAGACTTCAAAGGGTTTGAGAGGACGGCAGCAAACATGCTAACGATCCTCGGGAACAGGTTTCCAGGTGCAGCACTGAATATGTGTGATTACTTTGTGTTGTAACTTAATCTGAGACATTGACACCACAATAGAAACACCTGCATGATGCTATATGCAGATGTTGTGCATTTGGACATTTTAGAAATGACTGCACAGACTGAGGAGTTGAGAAGCGCTGAATCTGCTCTATGGTAATTTTTTGGAGTATAGTTTATGATTGTGCTGAATTGAACTGCAAGGTGTTCCAGTAGTATCTTGGTTTTCTTTTCCATATGCTCATTTATATTTGTGTGCACATTCTGATTAGTGCATTAATTGAGCCTGTTTACATGACCATAAAAGTCTGATAACTGGGAGTATTCAGATAATTGTAATCATCAGATCTAATGCATGCACATGAAATTAAGAAATGTGATATTAATATTTCATCATTGCTGTGTTCTTTGGCATCCTATGATGTGTTCTTTTGTCTTGAGCTTATTACCTCCGCCCAGGAGGTATTGTGATCACCCGAGTTTGTGTGTGTGTTTGTTTGTTCGCTGCAGTAACTTCAGCCGGCCACAAGGGGGCGGAGGTCTGCACTCTGAGTGCTTTTCTAGTTGTTGATGTTTTTACTCTGGGATAACCTGAATATCTATTTAGTTTGATTAGTTAAATGAAAATAAAAATTTGATCACACAAAAAAAGAAAAAAAGAAATGTGATTAAAGAAAAACCCTGGTTTAGACACTCCAGCCCATTATCAGAATTCGTTCTTTCTTTCGTACGTACATGGTGATGATAGACTCAAACTTTATGTTATTGTTTGACTGCATAACTTCAATTCTATAGGATTTTAATTGTATTTACACGTGCAGATGTACAAGTATGAAATAAAGCAGATTAACCTGTACAGATGCAGGACGACATCCAAGTATTGGGGAGAAATCTGATTATTCTGCCCTACTAGACTGAGAAGATGCTTGTGTAGCTTAGCAGATGGCTAACAGGTCCTCCAATAAACACCCAGGAGTCAGATGAACATTTTTGGATATTTATAAAGGTTTTCACATGTACAGTATGAACATTTACCTGTGAAACTGAAATACAAAACAAAGAAAATGCATCGTATAACTCAACTGTCCTCACACAACACACAACCGATAATCTAAAGAATAACCTAGCATACTTCCAGTTTAATAAGCATTAGCATTTTTAGCTTGAAGTATTCACTGTGTAAAATAGTCTTTAACATCAACCACAAACATACTAAGTAAACATTATATAAACATCCATGAACTTTATTAACTTACAGACATATCCTTGACCAGGTTCAAGAGAAGAAAGAATGTAAAAAGGTAAAAAAAAAAACAAAAAAAAAAGAAAAGAAACAGCTGCAACTCAAAGCAGGACATGTCCAGGGCAGTGACTCAGCAAAAACTGAAGAGCAGCAGCTAATTGACCGAGTAGCCACTCCCCCACATGCTTAAAGGGACAGTGCACCATTTCAAGTGGGGCAGCACACTGATTTCTCATAACCAAATAACTGCTGTTGCCTGATAAAACATATCAGATTACTCTGTTTACATGGTAGCTTGAATAATCTGATAACTCCAGAAATCCGACAGTGATTGGAGTATTAGTGTGCCGGTAACCAGTCCTACTGTCTGTATCGCAAACATTTATTTATTTATTTATTTTTATTAGAAAATGTCAGTGGAAATGCAAAAATAAAAAGCAAAAATCCACAAATATAGATTTTGTCTGGTTTAAAATAGAGTTAGAGCAGTTGTTAATGGGACGTGGAAGCACTTCGTCTTACTTCTGATGTGGCTAACATTCCTGTGATGGTGGCATAATGAATGAAATGAGCAGGAATGCAAGGCTTTCCGGGGAATTTTCATGACCATAGTGAGTTAGCATTTCCTGATTTACCACAACAAAGAAAAGAAAAGGCCTGATTAGTTAGTAATTTGATATGAGATATGGACAAAAATGTATGATTAGCATAAGATAATATGCTCTAAGACATGGACACAATAACAAGAAATGTAGAACATCTGCACATAACACTGTGCAGGTCCTCTGCATTTCTAAATTGTATAAATTACTGGAGAGGCTGAGAAATGCTGATTCTGCTATATGGTAATATTTTAGTGTAGTTTGATGTTTTGTTTTTTTTTGTTGAATTGTAAGGTGGTCTTATAGTATTTTTGCTTCCCTTCCATTATGCTCATTTGTAGGTTGTGCCTGTGCTCAACAGCAGAAGTGTCTTATTACATTTCATATTAGTGTATTATATAGAAGTTTTGTTTTGTTTTTTCTACAGGCAAAATATATTATATAATGTTTATGTAAATGTTATAAAAATGTTTCTCAAAGGAGTTAATGGGAGATGGATATGCTAAGTTTCCAGATGCAGCACTGAGTAAAAATAAAATAAAATAAATCTGTGATTAGCATAAGATATGGACACAAGAAATGAAGAACACCTGCATGTAACATGGTGCAGGTGTTCTTCATTTCTAAATTGTGTAAATTACTATAGAGGTTGAAGAGCTGAGAAGTTATGATTTGGCTTTTTCGCCTATTATTGTTTATTATTTTTATTGCAGTTTAAGATTTTTCTACAGTACTGTAGCCTACTTTTTCCTATTTTTATTTATGTGTGAAGCATTCATGAGCTTCACATCAGCATCAGTATGTCTTTCAAAAGATGCATTTTGTGCAGATTAGAAAAAGTTCATAGAAACATCCAAATTTGATCCAAGTCAGGGTGTTGTTTCCTGCTGCAGTCAGTTCACTTAATGACAGATGGAACCACTTTTTATCCGAATTCGTACACAGTGACTGATCCCTCTTCCTGCGTCCTCCTATCTAACTACCTTGTAATAGTTTGACCCCAAAACACTGTCTGACTTCACAAAAGTTCACCTCAGATTCACTCAGGATTATACAAAAATATGGTTTCTGTGTGTATCCTACCTGCATTCTATTGGGATTATATATACATACGACACATTGTCATTGCTGCTCTTTCTCTAAAAAGTTGCATGGTTTTGATATTAACTGTCTCATTTAAGCAAACATTAATAATAACACAGTCTAAATGAAAAAATGTGTTTAACTTAGCCTGAATTTAAATCATTATTCTAGACATACACTCCTTCAGAATTGAATTAGATTATGTAGCAGACCAATTAGCATTATCAACCCTCTAGAAACTGTAAATGTCTGACATATGTCTTTTCATTAGTGCCAAATGTAACAGCTCTTCAACTGTGTTTGTCACTGTTCCTTTTTGTTATTATTTTCTGTTTTATTCTACCTTTTTTTATACTTAATCATGTAACATTTTTCACTAATGAGTAATGTACAGATGTATATTAACAAGCACAAGCCAATTTTCATATATGTTTCTTCTTCTCTAATGTTTTTTTTCTATGACACAAATTAAATCTCCATCAAAATCCACTAAAGCCATTAATGTGACCAGACATTTTCCATTAATGTCAGAATCTTAATCTACTGTCATCAAATCTACCTGGGATGTTGTAGAAACATTAGAACTGATGTTCTGTTTTGGGCTCACAGCAGCTAAAACTATAAATGTGTCATTGACAAAAGGCACATTGAATAGTGATGGGTAGCAGTGGTATTATGGATTCTGCAGGTGAAGTGATATGTGTAATAAAACAGCCTGATCTCCAACGGTATTGTCAGCACATTTTATTTTAAGAGCCTGAAAGTCCAAGATAAGCCCCAGATCCACCTCATCCCCCAATGTCTGACTAATAGTTGAATTCTTGATATAATTCAACATCTATTACACATCATTGAAGCCTCACATAGTTGAAAATTTGAAGAAAGGGAATGTGAGTGAGGAATCAGTTTGTTTTCATCCAACAGTAGCTGAGTTTTTGCATGTCTGATTTGCGTACAAAGGGGCTGATTTTGCATTTTGCAGCTGCACAAGCTGCACCATGCTTTTGTGGATCTGGTTAAAAGTAATTGTGCTCTATACCAGTGCACCTGGGAACAAAAGTATCATTAGTCGTACACCAGGGGTGTCCAATCCTGGTCCTCGAGGGCTGGTATCCTGCATGCTTTAGATGTGTCCCTCTTCCAACACACCTAATTCAAATGATGAGCCTATCATCAAGCTCTGCAGAAGCCGGATAATGACTGTCAGGTGTGCTGGAAGAGGGAAATATCTACAACATGTAGGATACCGGCCCTTGAGGACCAGGATTGGACACCATTATCTTACACTATATGGACAAAAGTATTGGGACGTTAAATTTAGGTGGTTCTTTTCTAATGGGGAAACAAAAATAATAATGACATGTCATGATATAGTTTTATATTGGGATAAATATTATTACATTGGTGCGTTTTCTTTCAATATATATTTGCTTCCAAAATGCCCCAGAGATGGTTTTTATTTAATTTCTCTCAATATGATTTTGTTTTTTGTTTTATAATCCACGACTATGATTTTAAATCTTCTACTCCTAAATGTCTCAAATATTTTTCATGCTCTGACAGTCAATCAGTAACTCAATCGAATCATTTGCAGCATTCCTCAGGACAGTTCTCATACATACACACAAACACATAGTGTCAGTCCATTACAGTTCGCAAGTAGAACTCATGAAGTTGACCCAACCGACAATACAAAACAATGTATAATAATAATAGAAATAACTTCAGAATACACCACTAACAGAATTTAGCAATTTAATAGCAGAGGGCACAAAAGAATTGGAAAAGTGATTTGTTTTTGTGAAAGCGATCCCCTGAAGGCATCACAACAAACTGAGGAGTCAGAGGTGGTGGGGCTGACCCAGGATGCTTTTCACTTTCTTCAGCCCCTCCTCCTCCCAGAGAGAGTGTGGATCTCTGTCTGACACCTGTGATTTCAGAGCAGCTTTTAACAATGCCCTTCAGTTTGTTTTTGTTTGTTCAAAGACAGGCTATGAAACCAGCAAATGAAAGCAAAAGTAAGAAGGCTTCCAATAAAAGAACAATCGCAGTTGTTGAGGATCATTTTGTTTACATTAAACGAGTTCAGTTTCCTCAGCAGGTAGTGTCTTTGCTGCCCTTGTTTAACAACGGTCTCTGTATTCACGTCAAACCTCAATTTACTGTCAATCATAATACCAAGATATTTGTAACTCTCACACAATATCCCAATATAAAACCATATTCTGACATTTGTCATTATTGTTTTGTATCCCAGACCCCTCTTAGACAAGAAACACCTGCATTCAATGTGCCCCAATACTTTTGTCTATATAGAGTATGACAGAGGAGGGTAATGCCAGGTTGATCAAGTCAAAGTCGTGCCATGTATTGGTTCTGTCTGCTCATTTAACACAGGTGATTCCGCTGATCATTCTACCTGGATGAGGAGCTGTGCTCATTAAAATGGGCTGGTTCAGTGAACAGGTTGTTACATCCCAGCCTAGGGGTTCACCAGGGCGTACATAATGTGCTCAATTTGTTCACTACCAACTCCCAAGTTACAAAAGCCAGACCAAAATCCAAACTAAATTTCACAATATTTATTATTTAACAACTAAAGGAGGGTAGGAGAAGGATCAGCTACAACAACAAACAAAAGGTCTTCTTCGAAAGGTAAAACTAAATACTCTATTCTCATAACAAAAATAGGGAAAACAAAATACAATATTGTAATCTAATCTCCCTAACGGGAAAAAAAAACAACAAAAAAAAAAAAAAAACAGGAGAAAAAGTCAAAAAAAGAGCCACCCTCTCCTAATAACAACAACACGCACTATCAAAACGACTATAAAACACTATATGTACTATTTACAAATTCTCACAAATGATTTCACAATGTCTGAAAGCAAAAACAACAATGCACAGAATGGGTTGGAAAATGGCAGTGACCGAAAGAGAGAAAGAGAGAGACAACTGGAACTGATGCAATTTAAAAGGGTGGGTCATCTGGCTCCTCCAATCCAGTGCCTCTTCCTGAAAAGAAACCAAGGAAGCAAAAACAGAGCACCCCTACAGGAGTGTGTGGTGTGTGTGTGTGTGTGTGTGTGGGGGGGGGGGGGGCCCCCCC
>JAQQZY010000005.1:54448261-54460091 GCA_030068375.1 Ostorhinchus rueppellii
GGGGCCCCCCCCCCCCCCCCCCCCAATTCTGAGTGGGAGGAAGTAACAGGAGGCACTGCAAGCATTCAATGCTGTGGATTCCGTATCCAGCAGCACACCTAATACTTGGAACAAAAACTTTTTTTTTTTTCCTTGAACTTTAGAAATACAATGAAAAGAAAAGCCCTAACAACCGATGTCTGAATAACCTGCACTGAAATGTTCCTCAAATATGCTGAGAGGTGGGATCATGAGGAGGCAGAGGAACAGCAGGAAAACATTACAGTGTGTCTCCTTTGTCAGTTAGTACACAAAACACAGGGACAACTTTCCTGAATCTGTAGTGGGTCGTAAGACTACAGTAGCAGTTATGTTTACTCAGCTAAACCCTGCAGCTGTTCATCTACTCTTCCACTGATGTCCACAACATGCATATTGAAATTTTTTTTGCTTTGTGGCAACTTTCCTTAGTTCCCTGTCAGCATGTCCTGCCCTAGTTTCTTGTAGTGCTACTGTATGTATACCTGGGCTCTCACAAAGTGTTGGCTCATCTATACATCAGTTTATAGTTCTATGACTATTTTCACTTTCTCCAAGAGTCTGATCTAGAGGACATACAAGGCATTATAAGAAAGTTAATTAAGTCATAATAAGTTAGAAATAGTTTTCATCGCGTTTTATTTTATGATTCATATTTGTAAGAGATCGAAATTCTCCCTGGCCTTCTTTTATTGCACATTAGATGATGCTATATCCTCACACAGCATTAGCTATCAGTTGTACACTTTTGGCCTTTTTGAGTGTTTAGCAGGCCAACTACATTGTTTTTGAAATACAACCCAGAGGCATAATGCACAACAAGAATGCTCTAAATATGATGCCAGAACTGGCTTCCTCTCTCAATGCTGCTTAGTTTCCATAAGCGCAAGGACATTGACCTTCTGAACTCCACAATCAGTGGTATCTCTCAAACTGCAGGGCATTTACTTCACTCACAAATTAAAGCATATATGGGTTTTCTTCAGTATCTGTAGAGATCGAAGACAGGTCATTGTTCTTTATCATGTGCAGTACATATCTGAAGAACATTGGCACAATCGGATGCACACAGGGGTGGGCTATTTTCTACCACCTGCTACTCATCTTTGCTTTTTTTCCAACACTGTATGGATTTGGCCTCTTGACTCTAGGTTGGTTTGAGCTACAGTTGGCTTTTTTTCCATCAAGAGTTTGGATAAGCGTTCATCATGATCTATCTATCTATCTATCTATCTATCTATCTATCTACTCGACTTAATCCACCTCTCGCTACCACCATTACATCACAATTAGAGAAACCATCTATACTATGCATAAAAACGCAAAATAATAAAGCGCTGGATTACAGAGAGTGAGAGAAAGTCATTGGGCATTTTGAGGGTGAATAATGCTCTTACTAAAGCAAGAAACCCAGATAAGACACCTCCAAACCTCTACACTACAAACACAACAGTACATGTATATCAGCTGGAGCCGTTCACGATCGGTTTCACTTCCATTCAGTCCTTTTTTATTTGCTGAGAGTCTCCTCTGTCCAGTCATATTTCGGGCATACGTTTCTGTTCTCTTGAGGGCAGAGAGTGTCCACTCAGCCAGCTAGCTACCGTCAGGTTTGGCCGACCTCTCCTCATGATGTCCAGCTTTTCTGAAACAGTCCACCTTGAAAATGGATTTTAGTATGTCTGAGACTGAATCATTTTCCTCTCCTGTCAGAAATTGTGGCCATAAAAAATGTACCTCATATGTATTAATAGTTCAGTTTAATTAAATGAGCTCTATTGGCATGAATCAAAAGAATATTGCCATAGAAATATCAAATAATACTTTTGCTTTAACAATCCAATCAGAAGAAGGATAAATTCTGACGACATTAGGGCCCTGCTGGCCGGTCCTGTGAGGTGAAACAGAAATTGGATTGGTTAAAGAAACAATCCAGATGCTGTACAGTTTAAGTTACATGGGCCATTACTACTCATTCTGAAGGCCCAGGGCAGATTAGATTAACCCTCGGAGCACATAGAGACTGAGATCTGATTGGACAAAATATATAATAGCCACATACATATACTGGAAGCAGAGTCCTGCACGGGTTCGGGTCCCGGCAGGTGAACCGACAATTTTAATGAAATGGGTGGAACATTTTGTGCTATGTCAGATACGGGTTCGGGTCGGATCGGTCGCAGGAGAGCTCGCATCTAATTTGCGGTTTACATTAGGCTACAAAACATCATGTGCCAACAAACTCTGTATTAAGGTTCTGTGTTAAGCAACATTTTCATTTGGCTCTGCCTTCAACTGCAGCTGCACACATCACTGTGGTTTGATTGTCATAGCAATAAATGTTTTTTATTTATTTATTTTTTTTTTATATCTGACTTTCATTCCGGTTCGGGTCAGATATTGGGTTTATTTATAGCAGGTTGGTTCAGGTGTGGAAGTTTATTTTAATTCTGTGGGAAAACGGGTCGGATGCGGGTTTAAATATGACGGGTACGGGCGGTTGTGGTTTGTTGAAGTCAGAACCGTGCAGGACTCTGACTGGAAGCAGTGCAGCCAAGAGAAACGCTAAGGGAATAAATTAATACAATTTCATGGAACAAATATTAGAAGTTAGGTTGTATATGTAGGTCAGTGTTTGTGATGATATTTAGTCCAGCAGAGAAGGCCTTGCTGGCCCTGATGGTCCACCACTCTACTGTTCATAGGAGGTGGGAGTGGCAGTGTATTTTATCAGCGTGGAGGCAGGTTTCTCTCCTCTCTTGGGAGTCCACAGAGCTCAGAGACCAGTAGGTGTGAGAAGCTTTTCAGGTGATGTTGCAACTCCTTGACACAATTCTTATCATAGGGGAGCAAGCAAGCAAGCGCATTAGAGTCTGAATATGTTATTGAGATGATAGTACAGTATGTACCTGTCATTGTTTTGCTGTAGACACCCTTTCAGGAAACTTTGAAGACATCACATGTTGTGGTTTTGTCAAATATTGAGATTTGTCCTCAGAAACTCGTTACCTTATTTGCATACCCGTGTGTGCGTGTTATTCCCTGCTGTGGTGTTAATGCATTTCCATGTGCTGGCTAGAAGCTGTGGTAGTGTTTTGATGTGTCACAACAAATACTTTGGCTCATTACGATGAGGATAACCTTATGGTTATTATCTAGTTTTTCTCCTGTTTAATTGATGCTTTGAAGTTAGCACATGAAAGTAATTCAGGGTTGTCTTGTGTGTGTATGTGTCTGTGTTCCACGGTGGTTGAATTTATTTCGTGCTCAGCTCCACTTTCAGCAGTCTTCAATCTTTACTGCAGACAAAACACAGTGATTACAGCTATGGGTCTGCAGCTCTGAGCCTTCTATGCAACAGGCCATATGCACTGCCAAGTCAGATTCTGTTGGACCATGAAAAAAGAAAAAAGAAAAAAACAGAGAAAGACTCTGAAAAGAATCACACAGACATGCCCGTCCATCTGGTCAAACCTCTGTGTTCTGATTAATATTCTGTTTATGGACTTGAGCTCAGGGCTTATTAAGTCTAGAATGAACCCTTCAATCTCCATAACCAGGTATGTTTCTCTACTGCACTTAATCAAATTATAATGCCTTAATCGCCATAATTTTAACATGTTATGTAACATTTTGCTAAAATGAACATTCTCCTACATATTTGCATAAGTGAATGATGCCTCTGAGCCTTATATTCCAATTCATTCTTGCTTAATCAAATTAAAAGCAGTCATTGGGATATACTTTTTTTTCGAATCCTAAGCATTCATCCTGCTTTTGCACAACATCTCCATCCAAATGTCTTTGCATTTAGCCAAGCTTTCTCGCGAGTCAACCACGGCGCTTACCGTTGTCACGCTGCCTGACATCCCTGAGTATATGCAGATGAGGGGATGATTGGTCAGAGTAGTCAGATTTACACATCCAAGATGAACTTTCAAAAGATTGTTTCAGTGTGCACAACACTTTCCCTAAAAGGACGGCTTAGTGCCAGGGTGCTGGCTGCTGTGCTTAAGCTGTCTTTCTTGGGAACACTGTCGAGGTTCAGTGGAGAGTGTCGTAATTTTGCTCAGTTAATGACAAGGAACAATATTTATTAGTTTGTTCAGAGTGGTGTGGCAGAGGGGTGGAAGGGGTGGAATGCTGCTGTTGTTGACTCAAGGAACAGACATTGATCAAAGAGTCACTTTACCTGGAAGTACAGCGGTACCCCATAACATGAGTGACCACATCCTTTATGCTACAGACTCTTTATCTTTTATCTCTACTTCCATTCACATTAATAAATCAGGTTGTGGTGTTTTGGTTATTTTATTCCAAGGGCCATTTTAAAGACTTATTCAATTTTACACCTTAATGCCATTTGTCCTGGTTTTGCATCAGTGTTTCTAGTGTTTCAAGGTTTTCCTTACATTTTGGCACAAAGACAAGGGTCCACAAGAGGAAAGCACTCACTTTCACTGCTTTTAACCTTCTTTAATTAGCAGTGTTGCACACAGACTTGTCCAACACTCCCAAATCCACTTTCATTTATTCTGCTTCACAAGTATTTCAGGTCTCTAACCCATTCTACTGAAATGCCTGTCAAAACATGCTACAGCTATTAATGTGACACAGGCAGGTCTGAGACGTGTTCCATTAATGTGTGAATCTTAAAATAAACTTGTTCAGACATCGTGGAATGTATCCAGAATTTCACTGAAACACCGGTCGTGCTGTTCTGTTTTGTGTTCACAGCTGACAACAGTGTCACATCACAGCTGAAATCACATTCACACACAGAAGCAGAGGCTTCATTAATATCAGATCAGTCACAATCCAGCATCATGTGATCCACTGTTCCAGCTCTTCCACTTAGATTTCAGGTTTAGAATGTTGAGCGTTTGTCATAAAGCAGGCTGGTCTCCATCGGCGCTATCGTCACAGTTTTATTTTATGTCATTATCTGGCTGAAGGTTTGAACTGCAATATTAAACATTGGTTTGCATCATTCGAGCTGTGATTTGAAGAAAGACAGAGTGACCGAGGAGTGTTCAGACGACACCAGTCTAAGTGCGTGGCTTTTGTTTATTTAGAAAGGGTCAGATTCACATCCATATAAATTGCATCGGGGGGGCCTTAATATTAGTTTTTTTTTCGCCTATACAACAGTCTGCAGATTCCTGTGAAGTACATGCTATATTTGTGTTCCATTTGCATCAATCCATAGCTGGATTCACCTCTAACTGTTTCGATCGTATTAAACCACTAATAAATTAAACACTGGCCATGTCTGTTGTACTCAGATACTTTAATTTAGTCAAAGAACTGACAGCTAAGAATTTAAATGGTTTAAACTGCCTGATATTAGCTTCAGAGTGAATATTTTATCCCACCTTTGAGCATAATTCGTTCAAACTCTTGCTTGGTCCGTACCTGTGATACTTTGACTCAAAGAGTTGGAGGATATTCTTTGATGCAGCCTGCAGCGGTAGAATCACTACTCAGGATGCAGCAGATTTTGTGCCTTGAATGTTTTATTTATTACATTCTTTGGTAGGATTTTGTTGAGGAAAAAAACAAAAAAGGAAAATGGTTACCAGCTGTCATACAAATGATATCATATTTTATGTGTAGACTCGCAGTCTTATTTTCAATGATCTTTTTACTTGTACATCTCTGCTCGTGTATTTTTACATTAACATGGTGATGCAACATTACTGTGCAGCCGAAGAAAGCTGTGATCAGCGTTTCATTCCATTTTTTTTTAGATAGATGCCTGTGTTTTACAACCGGATAGGAGGTCTGACAGTAAATAGCATGAAACTATTTAACAGAAATAGCCACTGAAAATGTTCTTTGACATTGGAATAATTCTCAACTATGCAACCAGGTTAGACTCCCATTCTATAAATTGCATTGCTTTACAGTTACTTCATCTCTCAGTCCCTTTAATGTGGGCAAAACTATTTCATATATTGTTAATAAATAGGGTTATGTATTTTTCCTCCAATTACATGAATTGTTTTTTTTTATTTGTTAAGTAATCAATTATTAATAGTTAATTAACAGTTATTTTATTATTCCCTTGAATTTATATTCTTTTTCAGGCAGACCTCCATATAAGCATTTCTCATACAAAAGAAAAAAAAACTGCTCAGTTTCAGCTGCATGCTTTTCTTTTATTAGATGTTTTTGTCAGCCATTTTCTGCTGAATTGTCTCATGTAAACCTTCGGCATGATTGAATTATGATTGCATTTTTAGAACCACAAACACTGCACTCCTTAATGTCCTCTCTCTTTATATTGTATTCATTCACATAGTTAATAAATTAAGTTAATCTGTAACTTAGCAATGGGGTGAAATGAAAGGAGAAAACATTGAGCAGTGATAACAAGCATTTTTGACTAAATAAATAATTACCAGGCTGTATAATCTAGTTATTAGAGCATGCACTTGTAATTTGAAGGACAAAACTACTTTTCCGGATGTATTGAAGCGTTCATGCATATTTTTGTCTCATAAAACAAGATAACAACCCAATTCAATTCAGCTCATAGCTCACTAGACCAGAATTCAGTGGTCAAGGTCCAAATCCTTATGATTGCACAAAACCATTCATAAGTGCATGCATTTGGGAGAACTGCAAGACAAGATTATGATGTGAGCATCATTGACACTCCTGGTCCAATTTATGGCTCTTGTTTCTTAACTGACAGTTGTTGTACTTCTGGTTAAGTTACACTATCCAGTTGGATTATGGAAAAAAATCAATATCATAATAATTATTTCGGTCAGTATTGAAATCATGATTATACAAACGATTCATTTTGAGTTTCACAATGCTTTTACTCAGCATGTCTTTCTCTCTCAAAAAAACACTTTGTTATTGATTCTTTATGCAAAAAATATAATATGTACTTTACAGCTGTTTTGCAATGGAATGGAATGTATTGCGCATGCACATCTCTCAGAAATTGTGTAAAAAAAAAAACCAAACAATACAAATACGGAAAATAAATCGTTTCAACTCGATCGTATGAGTTTTGAGATCGTTTGACAACAAAATCGTGATCAAAATTCAATTAATTGCAAAGCCCTACTATCCAGGCTGTCAGTTAACTTTTACACAAATATTTGATATGGCCTATTGTTTTACTGTGTCACTGAGTTAACATTTAAGGTAAGTCACACTGACACCACCATTTTGTCCAAATATGGCCCAAAAAAGCCATTGTTCAGAAATACTTTACAGTCAAATATTCATATGCTGTGTGTTGTTTTGGGAGTCACTGCCCGTCAACCTGTACTTTCATGGATGTATAAGGGATTGGTATATTGACTGGATAACTCTTACACCAGGTCATCTGCAGCAGCTACCTTTTCATTTTGGGGATTGCCTTTAAGATTTACTTTTCATCAGGATACAGCATGAATTATCCATTACTACAGTGACATTGCCCGACCCTTTAACTCCAAGGCTGCCTGTACCAGAGTGAAAAAGCAAGAGCCACTATCTTTTTCCACCTTCTGAAATGTTGAACACAGAAAGTGAGGAGTCTGAACCCCTCAGATGGTTGAATTATAATGTATGTGTAATACTGTGAAACTCAGCTCCACCTCATGGGGTTATAAATATGACCTGTCCAGTTTTCTCCTTTTTAACATTGTCTTGCTGCAGAGTCAGCTTACCCGCAGAGAGGAAAGCGGTAGACTGTGCATGTGGTTTCTTCACTGCCTGCTGAGTGAGAATGGAGTGATAGTGAACAATTCTACCCACACTGACAAGCTGTTTGTCTCTGTAGAAAACCTGTTATCATTAACCATACCACTGTACAGTAATGGTATCCCTATGGGAGATTTAAAAATGAATTTGAATTAGATTATTATTAGGTTGTAAATCTTTGAGACACTAATCAGTTCTCATTCACAGTGACGTCCTGCCAAGAGGCCAATGAGTGACCATGCAAGCACTATAGTATTCGTAGTAGGCTATAGTATCATATAGTATAGTGTATTACTCCTGTGAGCACAATTAGCAGAAGATAGCATTGTTCCGAGGCTGATGATGTAACTTGAATCACATTCTATAAATAAATAAGATGCATCTGTTGTCATATTACACAAATAATAGCAATTTCACAGCTTACATACTAAGCTCGAGGACATTGACACTACCACAACAATACCAGTTTTCCACAGGTGGAAGCAGATTAATTCACAGCTTTATTTGTATGTCTACCAACAGCTACCCTCAGATACCATTCCTCGTATCACTTTTATTTCAGTTCCAAGTGAGCTAAAGGGATACTAAATGAGATGCAAAATCATGCAGATCACATGTTGGTGATAGACTGTGCACAAAATTTCCAAAGAAATCTGAACAGACTTTCATTTTGGCTCTACCTTGATAAATTTACCACAGACTTGAAGCCTAAACTACAGTGGCCCAGAGGGGCAATAGCCCAAAACATTAGCCACTACAAAAAAGAAGAAGAGATTGTGATTTATTTTAAAAGGAGTATCCCCTAAATAACTTTTAATAAAAGATTAATTTTAAACAGAAATTAAACAAACTTGAATGATTATTAGTTATTATTTTTCAAATAAAGTAATCTCCTAAAAAATAGACTATAGTATATAGGAACCACCCCTCAGGAAGTGGAGGTCAGTGCACTTCCTCTCAAAATAAAATCATTTTAAAACTTCTTGTAGTTAATATTCAGCAAAATAACAGTAAATGCCAGGCAGTTGAACAATTCAACATTGTAATCACAGAATTGTTCACTCACACTGGCAGTTCACAAAGTTACAGTTAACTTTTTGAGTTATAGCTTAGCAATGAACCTTCACACAGTGCACACAAGGGCCAAAACTTCCCCCAACCACACCCTAACCTTAACCATTTAACACCCAGACATATCCTTAAGCAGACACAGGAAGCTTATTTATTGGTTTAACCACTTTACAAATTATAATAATGTAAATATTTTTAAAATTAACTTTATTTTTAGCACACCAACCTCCACTTCCAGTGGGTTAATTCCTTAACATTATCCACATTAGCTGAAGGCCTTAAAAATCTTCAGCCTATGCTTTTTATTTTTTATGGTGTCCTTTATTTTCAAGCAAGTGACGTTTTGGGTAAACAGCGCCCCCTTAATTGAAAAGGTGGATGAGGCTTTTTTTTTCTTTCTTTCTTTCTTTCTTTTTTTTTTTTTTTTAATGAATCTTATTTAAAAAGTGAAAACACTCACTTTTCTTTTCGATAAATATATAATTTTTGATGTTGTTCAATTTTATTTTGAGACACTTTTTTGTAGAATTCTACTTTTTTGAGGAAATTATTTTTTAAAAAGTCATACACGTTTATTTTATTTCTTTTAAACAAATACATTTTTGTTTAAAGGGTTTTTTTAGGAGATTTTTTTTATGCAAGTGTATCGTTATTTAAGGGGTACATTTATGTTTTCAGATACTTTTTAAATAAATCACAATCTCTTTATTTCTCACAGTGGATCATTTTTGGGCTCTTGCACCTCTGGGCCACTGCACTAAACATATTTCCACTTGAAAATATTTCAGCAAAACCAAGTTGAGTCAAGTTGCACTGAGTTGAACTGATATTGTCAGTGCAAAAGCCTTGGGAAACTATTAGCATTAAGACTCTTTGTACATCTTTTCTTATAAAACCCTCACAAACCAGTGAAGATTCAGTGACGGTTTCAGATTCAGACTGAAACACTACTTAAATGTAACATGATTAGAAAACGTACCATGTTTCATATGTTTGTATACATCAGTAGATTTGGAATGTCAAATTCTTGTTTCGATATTAAACATTAGGTCAAAGGTTGTAGCTGGGATAGGGAAATTCAGTTTCTGCATTTTACCAAACCTAATACACACAGCACCGAGCATTAGCATTAGCAATTAGCACATTAGGACCAGTGTGTGGGTTCTCAGAGACCAACTCCAGATCTTCATCACCGCGTTGATCAAGTACTGATGGGAGAATTTGTTTGCATATGCCCATTTTTTAATGGTGGAGGAGACCAGAAGAAACCCCCCCAAGGTAGCAAGGTCAACATCAAAAGGCCCCACTCCGAATGGAACATGGAACATTCTCGCTGTGTGCTACACTGCGCTGCCATGGTAGTAACTTATTGAATCATAAGAAGGGCCGAAATATATAAATGCTAATGAAGACAAATGAAGCTCGGGAACCGATGAGATCTAAGACTGAACAGTAAATAGTAATCATAATTAATCTTAAATTGATCTGGGTGCTTTCAACTTAATTAACCTGAAAAGATACAAACAACCAACCAGTGATCAAAAGCATCCTCTAACTTAAAATGTTTAGCTTTTGATCCACTAATCCTATTAATACATTTAAATAATTGGTGTAAAATCCAGTTTGTCATCTTTTCAGTCGTCTGAAATGACCCATTTGGATATTCAGAGGCTCCGTAGTGAATGTGGAAGCACTCACCCTCCACAACACTGATTCACCAGTAAAACCCATATAGTTTAACAAATGACTGGTGGTAAATACTTATGTTTGCATTTAATTAATGATAAATTTTATGAAAAAGTGGATTTTTTTGTTTTTTCAGTTTTCGTAGTTTTGATATAATAACCTTTGAATTCACTGTTAGCATTTATGGACATCTACATGATAAGTGAATTAAATATAAGAAAATAGATGATTTACAATGAAAAATCAGTTAGGGAAGACCAAAGAAACCATTTGGAAGTTGACAAAAATAATCATGGGTCTTGAAGGGTCAAACCTTTTTTGATGAACTGCCAACAACAGCAACTAGTAAATTACTAAATGTAGTATTGAAGGTAGGAAAATACCTGAGTTTTAATGAAAATACCAAAATTGAGTGGATAATTATAATAACTGGTGATGAATCACTTGATAATGGATAAAGGTGGAGAAAAAAATGCTTACAACTTACCACAGAAAGAGTTTGAGGTCTTTAATAGGTTCAACCATCTGCTTTCTAAGGGTACTGTTATAATAAAACTACCACATTCATATTTATTAAAAGATACAAAGCTAAACAACTGATTTAAAAAGGTTAAAAAAGAGCAGGATTGTGTTGTTTGTCACATCATCATCCATGGTTTGTGATAGTTTTGGTAGCAGGGTAACGCTTTTTTTCCCGGACCAACAGCTGCCGACTCATGCCACCCTCTGAGACTTCACTGCTGGTTGGTATCAGGTGAGAAACCAACATCCAGCAGGATACCAGAGACCGCGGCGTCTGGAACCATCCTTATAACAGTCTGTCGCACCTTGTCAACATTTATACGTCTCCAATCTTTGAGTGGCCTGTTTACACTTTGCCATTTACTTATTAGCTTCAAATCGAGGGTGATGCCACAGACGCAGAAAAAGATTCAATGAAACCTGTACAGATGAGTATACAAACAGTGAAACCACTCCAGGACAAGAGTGAAGTGGCGCCTTGTTAAGCCTCCCAGCGTTTCGAGCCCTGTCTCTCACAAATAACAGATAACAATACATAAATTTGGATTGTAAAATGTGTCAGCGGGGCTTATATAGAGATGTCCTTGGTAATAACTTTGAGGCGAGCCCGTGTTCTTTTTATGTATATTAACATGGTGAATTTGTTGCAGGAAGCTCTTAAAATACAGCGTGGAGCCACAGAGTAAAGTAGTATTGATTGGGATTATTTTGGATACACAAACAGAACGGTCAGAGAGGGAATAGAATAGAATACAGTGCCTGACAAAAGTCTTGTCGCTTATCCATTTTGTAGAAACAGCAGCTTATAACCTGACTTTTAACTAAT
>JAQQZY010000005.1:54594454-54608959 GCA_030068375.1 Ostorhinchus rueppellii
GGGATAGGCTCCATGTGACCCCCGTGACCCTAGTGAGGATAAAGCGGGTATAGAAGATGAATGAATTAATTTAATTTTGTCAGTTTTTAAAGTATAATTTTAAATTTGACGATTATGGTGATATTAGGTATGACGGGTATTCTCCCCGGCTGCACGACAAAGTCTGTTCACTGTCCAGAGTGGAGGTGCTGAAATGTTTTGCCATTGTCTTTTAGGTAGAGCATTGTCATAATGATGTTAACACTCAAAGACTCAAACAGCCCCTGCAACCAAAGCCATCTACTGATGCAAACTCTTTAAAACCTGTTGATCCACTAATCCTATCAATACATGTAAATAATTGGTGTAAAATGCAGTTTGCCATCATTTCATGGTCATCAGATATGACCCATTTGAAAGTTCAGAGGCTCTGTAGTTACCGTGGAAACACAGTCATCTTCTACAACATGGATTCACCAGTAAAACTGATGGTATTGGATCAGGGAAAGTGAATGGAGAGACTTGTTTTTATGTAGAATTAATGACATATTTGGCTGAAAAAGCCACTTCTCCAGTTTTCTCTGTTATGGTATATTAACCTTTGAATTTACTCTGAGATTTAATATGATGTAGTGAATTAAATGTAGGAAAATACCTGAAAAAGAGAAGAATGTTATAATAAATGGAGGTCAAATTTCTTAAAGATGGAGTTGATCATTTATGACTGAGCCAACCAAACACATTCCTCCCTTCATAAGCACCACCTCCCAGATCTAGAGAGGTGCATTGTGGTTGCACATATTGGTGATTGCACACACACAAGTTCCCTGTTAAAACAAAATAGAATGAAATTAACGTATCATTTTGCTGACTGGGTGGAATAATATATTTTGGATCGGTCTCGGGCATTTTATGTTTGCCGGTTACAGAGCCAGGGCTTGTGTACCAACTCTGCAGACAAATAAACACAATAAACAGCAAAGATATCTGCTGAATTGGCCAAAAATGGATTGGATTACAATACCTTACTGCACCTTTAACTATCTGAATTTTTCAGAAAGCCCAGATATTAAGGGACCGTATGGTCTTTCAGTGATAACAGCAGCAGAACAGAGAAGTGGTGGAAGCTAATGTCGTTTACAGCAGTACTAAAACAAATGAACTCCTACATTCAGAATATATACTGTACACACAGGATGCATTTCACTGAATTTGAATATAAATTTCAGGATCGTAAATGAAGTGTTTCTATTTGTGCTGCTTTGATTCATGAACCCTTGTAACACTAAAAACTGCAGTGCAAAAGCGGTTTGCCTCTGGCATATTTACAATTACAGGGTGACTGGAAACTTCCGATGCCAAGTGTTTGACAGCGTAGGGCGGGCCTGGGTTGTAAAGTAATTAAATTGATGAGGCATCTCAATTGCTGGAGGATGGTTGGGTGAGTAATTAAGACCTTGGGCAGGGTTATAATTCTATCGGTCTTTTCACTGTTTGTCTCAACACAAAAACAGAGAGGCTTAATTTCCCTTGTTTTTTTTGTTTGTTTTTTATTTGTTTGTCACCTTTATTTTTCCACTAAAATGAAGCTAAAATATTCTTACAAAAAGTGTTTTTCATATACAGATGAAAACCATCTCTGTGGACTACTTTTGTGGCAATTCCCAAATGAATTTTCCTCTAAATTGAACCTTTCTTAAACAATTTATCATCGATTATAATATCATCCTCTGTATTTTGCTTTTATTTTTCAGTGAAAATCATGTATTTTCATGTCTTTAATGTACTTATCATGGAAGCTCAGATTAAAGTTGAGGGTTATTATGTTAAAAAAAAAAAAACAAAGTGGAAAAAAGTGACTTTTCAAGCAAATATATCAATAACTAAACACAAAAATAAGCACCTGTGAGCACTGTCCTTTATTCAGCTCCGTGGGTTTTACTGGTGAATCAATGTTGTAGAAGAAGACGGTGTTTCCGCGTTCACTACGGGGCCTCTGAACATCCAAATGGGTCATATCTGTTGACCATGAACTGGATTTCACACCAATTATTTACATGCTTTGGTAGGATTAGTGGATCAGAAGTTATTAAACATCATCATGCATCTACATAGATCAGTGACTGGTTTTGGGTCATTGTGGGTTCAGCTGCATTACACAGCGAATAGTTGTTTTACACTGATTGCAAATGAGGTATTACTTGAAACGTTATACCTTTAGAGTCTGACATTAAATATTTTGTTTCTGACTGACATTGTTTATCCTGAACCTCGAGGAGTAAACTAAATGCAAAGTGCTTGTAGGCGCAGAAAGCTTTTTAATCACTTTACAGAACCAGATCAAGTTATTTTACCCATGCCTTCTGCAAACTAGTCCCCAAAGATTTACCCCCTCCTGCGTTACCATGACGACTTCTCCATATTAATAAACCTGACTCATATTTCCCATCATTCGTCTTCCACCTCGACATATTTAGTAGCTTGTGGCTGTTTTTTATTGGCTTAGGTATCTTTTTGCCATCACATAATTGTCCTTTCCCAGAACACGGTGATACTGTAATGTTTATCATATTGTTGCAGATAATATTATAACACTTTGTGATCGCTCCAGGTCTCTACAGTTGCCATTTTTTTCTGTTGTGCCAAAAGAAGCTCCCTTGATATGGATTTATGAAAAATATGCCTAACACTCATAGTGCACTGCGTCACATTTTCATAAGTAGTGCAATTAAATGAGGTTTCAAACCAACACACTGATGTTTTCTGTCTGGATTTTGAGATTTTAATGGTTGCACATTAAAGGATTTTACTGGCTTTAGTGAGAAAGTGAGACAGTATTGGGGGGGGGGGGGGGTACTTTGAGAATATATTCCTTTACCCATGCTTCTAAATGTAATTTGTAGCATATTCTGTCAGATTAGGCAAAAGGAATAAAGTACTTTAAATTCTTTGGATCTCCTCAGCTTGCGTTCCATTATTTTTGCATGTAAAAGTGTGAATTAATGCAGCATTCACATAAAGTCGACTGAACCCAGCAGTCATTCTGGATGTTCTGTCATTTTTTTTATTATCATTTTTTTTCTTATAATGCTCGCTGCAGAGATGTGAGCTCAGTATAAGGCACCGAGTGCATTAAGATTATGATGCTCATCATCATAATCATAATGATGAACCATTTTAATTTAAGATAAAGCACAACTACAAGAGGCACACTCACCATTATAGGGAATGCAGCACACATTTATGCCTGTTCCATACAGTGTACATTTCTGTTTCTTCATTGGCCTTTAGGGTGTATAGATCCATCATCTGACCTCCACGGGGCACACAGAGGTTTGATTTCCTATTCTGGCTACACATTTCTCTGTCTCTGAAGTTTAATGTTAAATAAAATAAATAATAAATAAAAGTGACTCTTTTGATCGGCCTTCCACATCTACATCCCATAGACGAAGGCAGTGGAATGAGGTCAAATTAACCACAAAGATTTAAGTACATTTCTGAGTTCCTGATGTGGAAATGCCAACATATAACAACTGTCAGTACCTATTTAAAACCTGATTATGGACAAATGCAAACGTGAAATCAATTTATAACTGCCAATTTCATTTTATTGCAGAAGACTGCATATAAACATACATTTGTCTGTGGATTTTTGAATTAGTGAATAGAGTGTAATATATACAGTGATTGTATGTTTCACTTATTTCTTATTGGCAGAGGTGTAAAGTAATGAAGTATAAGTACTTTGTAATGAAGTACAGTATAAGTACTGTTACCATACTGAAATTGATTTTTTTTTTTTTTTTTTTGGGGGGGTATCTGTACTTTATTTGAGTTTTCATTTTTCTGTCAACATTTTACTTTTACTCCCTACATGTTTGCATAAATATCTGTGCTTTATTCTCCTTACATTCTCAGAATAGACTCATTACTTTTTCAAACTAAACAGATGTGACAGACAGTACATAAAATGCATCGCTTCAGAGGGAAAATCGGTGGAGAGAAGTAACCCAGGCTGTGCATGGGGTCAGTTCCAGAGTCCTGCATGGGTCCACTTTTTCCAAACTTTTCTGCCTGTACCGGCAAAGCTGAATACCACACCCTGACCCGTGATTAAAGGCATTGTCTACAGAGTAACTAACTTTTAATAGCTTTATTTTTGGCTAAAACACATGCCATCACTAAATCTCTAATATGTGCTGCTCAATGACGTCTTTAACCAGATATAAAACAAATCAGCTGTGGATCATCCACAGTCAAATTAGATGATTATCATCATTAAATATCTTACAAATTGTTTTCATCGAGTAATCTTATTTTGTTTTTTGCCCACTACCACGGGTAAATTCTTATTATATAATTCTTTTATTTTGACCCATCCCCGCGTGTTTTTTAATTAATTTAAATTTTTACGTTTGTACTTTATTTATTGTAATTGAAAAGTTGTACTTTTTTACTTTTACTTAAGTAAATGAATGAATGATCTTTATTGTCACTGCACATTTTTCAGAGCAACGAAATTCCATTCCAGATTACAACCAACCAAGATCACATAAACACAAGACATAAACATAAACAAGGAGTTGAATCAGTACTTCTTTTATAAGAGTATTTTTTCACACAAGTTGCTGTACTTCTACTTAAGTACAGAATGTGAGTACTTTTTCCACCTCTAATTATTTGCAAAATTAACCCATAAAGACCCAGTGCTGCAGGACTTTTGAGGCAGTCTCCAAATGAATTGATCTCTATTTAGCCTTTATTCATCACCATTTTTTAATATTATCCTCTGTAATTGCATTTTTTATCCAAAATCTAGCATTTTGTGGTAGTTAATTCACTTATCATGTAGATGTTGATAAAAGCTCAGATTAAAGTTGATGATTATTATATCAGTAACAAAGAAAACTGCAGTAAAGAGTGACTTTTTTTTGATCATTGATTCAACTCTATGGGTTTTACTGGTGAATCACAGTTATAGAAGATGGTGTTTCCACATTCACTACCGAGCATCTGACCGTCTAAATGGTCATATTGACCATGAAAAGATGACAACTATTTACATGTATTGATGGGATTAGTGGATCAACAGGTATTAAACATTTTACATCAGTAGATGATTTTGGTTGCTAGCAGTTGCTTGAGTCTTTTTGGCTTAATAAAGAAAATACATTTCTTCAATTTCTCCCCTAATCTTTCAGTTAAAAAAAAAAAAAAAAAAAAAAAAAAAGCAGAAAAAAGTAAAAGCATTCAACAAAATGAAATGTATTTCTTCAATCAAAATTGCAAACATCCTTGAATGTCATGCATGAAGAGGTGCGGTGCAGATATACTGTATGTTTGTGCTTTACTTAATACCCAGTCCATTTCATGAAACAAATCATTCCCTCTATCTTAAGGTCCTTTATTCACACTTAAACGGTGTTTGAAAACATTTTCTAGAATGAAGACTTTGCATGTTTTTGAGTATCCATATGGACAAGGAAGGGAAAAAAAAAAAACATTGCCTATTGTCGTTTGTTTTCCCTCATTTTTCTCTCATTCTGTGGATGGAAAGTGTTTCACACCCCAAATGAACACAAAATATTTCTACAGTTCAAAACTTGTCATCACTCACCATAAGGACAGACTTAAACCTGTTTGTGCAATGTCCTATATTATCAACCATGTCCAGCAGTTTTATCTGTCTGTACCTGTTTATGAATTAATGTGATATGATATATGACTCATTAGTAATGGTGTTAATGATATGAGTTAGCACATTTCCCACGAGATAAGTAAAATAGACCTCTATCAGTATCTGTTTAAAAAAAAAAAAAAAACATGTATTAGTGTAGATGTAGCATAAGTCAGGGTCTTTGTATATTGATTTCTGGGGATAAAGGGGCAGTTACAATAAGACTCGTCTTCTTTCTGCTCCCTTTCATTCGAGTACAGAGGATGTTTGTATTTCGATGAAATTGTTTTTTTTTTTGTTTTTTTTTACAATGAATGAAGTAAAGAATAAAATTTTAAAAAGTGAAATAAATCAGGGTCTTTGGGAAATTAATGTGAACTGTTTTTGCAGTGTAAGTATAGTACATAATAATGTAAATTAATTTTGTACATGTCTTCACTAAATATCCTCACTATGCGCAGTCGCAACAAGAGGAAAATGAGGTAAAAAAAAAAGAAATAAAATAAATGAATAACAAGACAGATGACATAATAAGTCAAAAACCACATTAACAAATGTAATAAAATGGAAAGAGCATAAACAAAAATGTGTAAGAGATATTTGAGGAAAACTACCCAAATGACATAATCAGACACAAAACATGGAAAAGACAAAAATGACAGAATCAGAGCCATAATATCATTAATCCCCAAAATCCTCGTGTATTGTAGTTGCTCCATGGAAGTATAATTAAAGAAGCAGGAAAAAAAAGATATTTAAACAAACAATCGATAAATACGTGTGCAAAAATACTGGTATGTTGCATGCAAGACATAACAACTCTAAAATGTTAAATATGGGTCCTATGGAGACACAAAATATATGTTCAGGGTCTCATGCTAAAAAGGTTTAGGAACTACAACCTTTAACTAATGTATTAAGAATGGGCCTACATTCTGACTGATGACCCTCTAAAATAGAATTACTCATCATTTGCAATTCGTAATAACCTTGCATTCAGTCTTTTCCCAATGCACCATCTACTTCCATTGTGTTATTCCCATGTTACCTTGTCTTATGCATTTGCACACTGAAAACCCAACAATCATGTTCTCCCACCATGATAAATGTAAGATGAATTTACATCAGACCCCCAGAATATTTTTGACCCTTAGAGACAGCAGAAAGAGTGGCTTTAAAATATGAATGACTGTGCGCTAATAACTCTTTGGATTGTTTGTTCAACTCATAATACACCATCTCTGCACTTCCGGATATCCCCATAGCATATTTTATTAACAATTTTTTACACAAGGGTTTAAGAGAACACACACAAAAATCTACATAAATGCCTCCATTGGAGACCAAATCATAAGAAAGACCGGAGCATACTCCAGTGAGCCTGCGTAGAAACTTAATAGGTCCATAAAGAAACGCTTCAGAAACACAGTGAAAATAAATGCAGACTTTTTCTGTCTCATTCCAGCTTGTTTAGGTGTCTCTGGTGTTAATTAAGGGTGCACCCAGAATAGAATTATCCCAGAATCCGGCTCTCACAGGGTGTAAATATATGACATTTCATTCTAAAATTATTCCAAACAGTCTGCCGCCCCAGTATGTGGCTGATGAAAACACACCAAAAGACTGACAAAGCCTAGTGCTGTTCACAGATTACCTTCGAGGATCACAGGCCTAGACGCATTATTCTTAGTTTTATTTATTAATTTATTTTTTCAGTTGGGTTTGTGTTATTTTAACCAGGATGTCAGAGCAGGTACTAACAGAGAGCAGCGACATGCCACAGAGGGCTTAAAATCCATTATCAGAGTCGGTCCTTCAGGTCTGTCGGCTGCTCTTAAGACAGTTGAAATGCATTTGTAATGAAATGACTTTGGAGTTCTGTGCCTGGGTTTACATTTTAGACGCACTTGTACTCGTGTACTCTCTCTGCCGCCGAGTGAGAGTGGATGACAGTTGGTTTATTCGCGTTTGCTAACCTCGGTTTGGAACAGCAGCTGCTGTGAGCACAGGTTAGTGATTTTAGACAGGTAATATATTTTTCTGCACCTGAAGCTTCCTGCTTCATCATCCGGCTCATCACACACCAGTTGGTTATATTGTGGCCTACAGTAACACTTCAGTGTGTTAAAGCCTGTTCTGCTGGTTCCATGATCACACTCACCTTTTGTCAGATGTTCTACAGGTTGTGGGTGTGAGATTTATTTGGAGTTAGTGACACTCAGAAATGGAATATAATTTCCTAACTGTGTATTCATTAACCCATAAAGACCCAAACAACAACTGGCATCCAAAACCATCTACTGATCTAAACTGTTTAATGACTTTTGAGCCACTAATCCTATCAATATATGTAAATAATTGGTGTAAAATGCAGTTTGTCATCTTTTCATGGCAGAGGCAATTTCTCTAAGACTGCAAGGGAAGCTCTTCTTCCCCTAAAATGTCAAAAATGAAATTGTCAACTATGTGTGGTTGTGTTTCATTGACTACAAAAGCATTAGAACACGTTCATCTTGAAGACAACTTTGTTCAGAATCAGCTACTTATCGCAAATCGACTGAGTTGATGTTGCCAACTCCTCATACAGTACGTTCCCATAGCGCTGTTTTCGTTGTCAGTGCTTTTGTCCATAGAACTTCTTCTTCTTCATTTGGCTTAATGGTGGGTGGTGCTCAGCAGCTTAGATATTTGCACCCTCTCGTGTCTCTACTGTGATATGAACCAGAGCATTTGCCCATAGAACCTGAGAGTCCATGCACTTCAGTGGGACAGTTTTTTTCATTGCCTCCAAACTTGACGGTCGTTGGATAAATGGAACGATTTTGCCCTACCCCCAGATGCTCAGCATCCCTGGGGGTGAATGGAGCTGTGGGTGGGCTTCGGCTGGCCTGGACGCTGGGCTTCCGCATGATGATTGGAGGATCAGTCAAAAGGCTGAATCCCGATTTGATTGACAGGTATTTTCAGATCTACACCATTACTTGACTGCTCAGCCTGTCAGTCCCATTGCAGATTTTGCAAGTGAAGTCAGAGCAAAAACAAACTGAACCATTTCCTGCACTGTAAATAAAATACACTCATCGTATTTGCTTGTTTCAGTTGAACATAATTTCAACAGTTCTTTGTTCCAGTTTAATATTGTTTCCTTTGATAGTTCACTCAGTCATACTGTTGGCTAAGTCGGAGTGAACTAGCTAGCTAGCGTCACAGCGTCACAGACCACTTTTTTGAAAAGGAACAGAGGCAGAATTTACATATAAATAAACGGACAATGAGCTTCCCCTCTGTGAAAGACCAGCAGCCACCACTGTTTCATGGTCATCAGATATGAACCATTTGGACATTCAGAGGCTCCGTAGTTAGCATGGAAACATCATCATCTTCTACAACATTCACAAGTAAAACCCATGGAGTTTGATCCATGGCAGTGGATGGAGACGCTTCATTTTATGCTGTTATTGATATCTTTGATGAAAAAAAAGTCACCTTTTCTTCAGATTTATGTTTCTGATATAAAAACCTTTAACTTTAATCTGAGCTTTTATCAACATCTACATGAAATTAAATATAGGAAAATACCTGATTTTCTAAAAATAAATAAATTAAAGACCCAGTACTGCTTCCGTGGTAGTTCCACTACTTTTTATTTTTTTATTTTTTTAACTAACACAAACTGTATCTACAGGTTAAAACTTTGCTCACCTTCAGGACCGATTAAAACCTGTTTCTGTGATCTGCAATATTATCGACCATGTCCAACAGTCTTACCTGTCTGTAGCTGTTTAAGCATGAATGTTATGATATTAATAAATTAGTAATGATGTTCATGACAGTTAGTGATATGAGTTAGTGGTTTTCAAATAAATAAAGCCATGGAGTTTGTTAAACAGTGGATGAAGGCTCAGGTTTTTACGTTGGTAATATCATCTTTGCTTAAGAAGTCACTGTTGTTTTAGTTCTGTGTTTTTTAATATAAAAACCCTCAACTTTAATCAGGGATAATATTATAGTAAATGGTGATAAATCATTTAAGAGAGGTTAAATGTAGAGGGATATGTATTTGGGAACTGCCACAAAAGTAACACTAGATCTTTATGGGTTAATGATATCTGAGAAGAAGCTCTGTTGTGTTTTCCAGACATTGGAATCAGCTGTTTATATCTTATATTTTTTCCTGTGGTGGAAGACATTTGACTGGGGATTGTTTTTTTTTGTATTTTCCATCAGAAGGTGACAGGTATTAAGTGTATCAGTCTGAGAAATGTTTAAAGGTGGGTATAATCTGTGTGATTTTGGGGTAATCCAGTCAAAATATCGCAAAATATACTGTTTGGTTGAGGCCAAAGATAAGTATATCACAGATATATTTTTACATACATATGTTTTAGAAATGTAAATGAACACCATAAAGCATCTACAGATCTAAAATGTTTAATAACCAACCAATCCTATCAATATACGTAAATAATTCAGTTGAAATGCAGTTTGTCCTCTTTGCAGAAGCGTCTGTAGCACAGGTGTCAAACATGCGGCCCGGGGTCCAAATCCAGCCCACCAAAGGGTCCAGCCCCGCCCGTGGGATGAATTTGTGACAGTATTTACATTAAAACAAACTATTATTTCACAAAAACACAAATAATCAGAACAAATATGAACATTTTGAAATGTCTGAAGTCTGCCTGCTCGGAAATGTTTTATGTATTTGTAGATCTACTATGATGTTTAAGTTATAATTTACATGTGTAAATGATAAAATGAAGCAGAAAATTGTTAAAATTGCACTTGGTTTTCTCAAGAAATGTCTGTTTGTTCACATTATTCACATTGTTTTATCGCATAATTTAACTTTTTTTTGCTCTAAAACATAAAGGAAAGTGAAATAATAACATAATAATATATATAAATAATGTCCAGTCACATTATTTATATATTATTATGTTATTATTTCACTGGTCCGGCCCATTTTGGATCAGATTTGGCTTAATGTGGCCCCTGAACTAACACCCCTGGTCTATAGTCTCTGCGGTAAACATAGAAACACTGTCATCTACAACATGGATTCACCACTAAAACTCATGCTGTTCAATAAATGACAGTGGATGGAGACACATATTTTTATCTTCAGTTAATGATATATTTTTCTGAAAAAGTCATGCTTTCTTTAGTTTTCTCTGTTTTGATATTAATAATCATTGCATTTTCTTTTAACACCTACACAGCCAGTAAAGTTTTGTCTATAAAACCCCAGAACTATTTCTTGTGATGATGTCCGAATGAATTTTTCTCTCTTGAGTTGATTTATTACCATGTATTATAATATTATCCTCTGATTTGTGCATTGTTTAGTGTCGATCATGTATTTTACCATGTTTAATTCAAAAATTATGTAGATGCTGGCAAGTATTCAAAGTAAATTCAAGGGTTATTATGTCAAAACAGAGAAAACTGAAGAAAAAGTGTTTTTTTTTTTCAGTTAAATATTTCATTAATTTTTACATAAACCAAGTGTCTCCATCCACTGCCATTGATCCAACTCTGTGGGTTTTACCGGTGAATCATTGTTGTAGAAGATGATGCTTCCACATTCACTATAGAGCCTCTGAAGGTCCAAATGGATCATATCTGATGACCATGAAAATATGACCAACTGCATTTTACACCAATTATTTACATGGATTGATATAACCAGTGGATCAACAGGTATTTAAACAGTTTAGATCAAGAGATGGTTTGGGACTTTTAGGGATTAATATAAAAAATACCTGATTTTCATTGAAAAAAATGAAAAAAGATTATATTATAATAAACAGGGATAAGTCACTTGGTAATGGTTAAGTGTTAATTATGAGAAAGAGTCTTTATAGATTAATTCAGTAGAATTTGTATATACATTTATCATGCTTCAAAGTGCTGATATCTCACAGTCTGTTGGACCAGTAAAATCTAGCTCAGACAAATGATTCAACTAAACTACTTTAGAAATCATCTGGTAAAAGTTTCCATAAATGAACTGCAGCTCAACTCAGCTGATATCGTGGCCTGGGATAAACTTTATCAGATCACTTGAGGCTGCTTTTAGACCGTGGTGTCACGTACTGCATGTTTTTCTCAGTATTTACGAGCTGCAGTTCACTTTATAATTTTCTGTTTTTCTTGGGCTTGACACCAAGAAGGTCCCATCCCAACATCCCTGCCTGTTTCTGTTCATGAATTGTTTTTTTTTTTTTTTTTTTTTTTTTAACACAATGCAGTAACTTTCTGGCTCCTTTGGCATCTTTACATTTCCCATCTGAAGTGACTGGCTTCATTAAATTTCAATATTCATATTAGAAATGCATTATGCTATTTATTCCTACAAATGGACATACAGTTATTGGTTCTGCTCCTGTAAACCTAAATACCCGTAGTCAGACTGATTCCTTGGATCGTTAGCCTCGGGCTCGTCTTCACAACAAAAATGCTCCAGGAATAGAGAAGAGAAATTCTGGACCGGCTCGTTTTGTGTGTGTTTTTGCTTTAAATCAATAGTAGAAATTCAGCTGTAGTGAGTAACTCGCTATCACTGTTTTCATTTATATTTCAAGACGCTACAAATTATATCCAGCTACAAAAAAGCATGAAAAGCCTGTGGTTTGAAAAGAAGTAAAGAGAGGAGAGATGCTGTTATAGAAATGATCGCCTTCACACATTGGTTGAACTGTTTTAAGGAAGATTTCAGAAAATATTTGGTCTGAACTGGGCTTAAAACAACACTGAATATAATTCTTACAGGGAATTACACATCTCACATCACTTCCACAAAATAGATAAGCCAAAGTAGCTACGATGCAACATAAACAATAGTCCATGTACTAACTCCCATATGTTTCAGAAAAGGATATATGACAATGTTGTGCATGCACAGCAATTCATATGGTTATGGGATGTATGACTAAAGACAATATCATTTTCAAGGGTTTAGGTGCTACCTAGTTTCCAGGATTACCAATAATTCTGTGGAAGATTTTGACACATAGAAGAGGTTTCCGGATCCAACCACAGGAAAATGTTATGTTTATCAATGAATCCACTTTACCAGTCAGATGAGATCAGTCAGATAACAACAAACATGTCATTTTGCTGAATTTTAGAACACTATCATCATACCTTTGTGCACAAACTTGGAAAAGAAGAGCATCCAAAAAGCTGATTTTCCTTTTGCTTCAGTTATTTTAGTTTATTTATTTATTTCATTCATAGAATAAGAGAAAATCTGCTTCTACATGTCAGTAAATTGACGGCATCACGGATGAAAAGGAGCAGAAAGAAATACTCGTGGGTAGCAATTCCAAACATAATCATGAAATCAACCTCTTAAAACAATATCTGCCATCACTTACTGCTGCAATTTATCATGTGCAAAGAAATAAGAAACAAAAATCTAACCAATTATACTTTACTCATTTTCTATAACCTTAACAGAAAAGCACTATTGAAAGAAATAAAAAAGAATAAAAACAAGCTTAAACAGCCTTAAACATCTAAATAATAAACCAAAATACCATTTTACATCATTCTAAATATACAAATATGCACATGAACTTTAAACATGTCCTTTAACGTCCTGGATTAGACTGTTGCTCCTCATCCTCAGGTATGTACTGCGCAAAATGCACCAAAACCTTATAATAGGAGAGAGCACCCTGAGGTGAGTGGTCGTTTTATATATCCCTTAAATTAAATTAAATTAAATTAAATTAAATTAAATTAAATTAAATTAAATGTCTTCAGTTTCAATTGCAGTAAGTTATTAAGTAATACGTAAGTTATAAATAAGTTATTAACACAATTGACACACAACATAAAATGGTTGGTCATGTGGTCTGATGAGTCCAGAGTGATGGGGGCATCAAAGGTGGATGAGGTGATTACCCATCATGCCCAGTGCTTGGTCAGGTCTAGGTTCAGGAACATTAAGTAAGGTCAACTGACTAGCTGAACATACTGAATGACCAGATCTGAACATCAGCGTTTTTGTTTTTTTTTTGTGTTTTCCATCCTCCAAAATGACAACACCAGGATTCACAAGGATACAACTGTGTAAGAGTGGTTCAGGGGTATGAGACATCATTTTCACACATGGATCAGCCTCCACAAAGTTGGGACCTGAACTGCATAGAGAATCTTTAGGATGTGCTGGAAAAGACTTTACAGAGCGGTCTGACTATAATCAATACAAGATCTTGGCCAGAAATGACTGTGAGTCTGGATGGAAATAATCATTGACATAAATATTGATGGTGGAGTAGCATAAGCGCTGCATAGTGTAAATACTGCTGCAAAGGGGACCCATAATCAAAGCTAAAGGTGGTCCTATGTGTTCAAACTAAAGTAGAAAACTCTGGGAAGGGATAAATGCATGACACTGGTTATGTAGCTGAAATGAGTACTCAGTCAACTCAAAGCAATTAAGGAAATATTCAATTAGAATTTTCCTGAATTGAAGCTTTATTTCCCTAATTTCACTGTCACTAAACATTGGTTCCTCTGTTGTGTTTCACACAGACACTTATTGTGATGCACATGACGTCAGGGTTAACACAAACAACATGGAGCATAGCTCAGAAGAGACAAGGACAAAAAGACAGAACATGTCTATGTTCACTTTTCTACATTGGAACCATCACTTACTCCTTCTTTAAGCTATTGGCTTTCAGACAAACATTTAAAAATTTGTCTTTATTATTATTATTTTTCACTTGTATGTTAGTTCCATTTTAAGTTGTTAGTAAGTTGGATCTAAATGTGTTGATGACAGCTGTGCACTTGTTATTTATATCTATAGATATTTCTATTTTATACTGTTA
>JAQQZY010000005.1:54627465-54639414 GCA_030068375.1 Ostorhinchus rueppellii
CATGTCTTTGGATTGTGGGAACATGCAAACTCCACATAGAAAGGTCCCAAGGTCTCGCCCAGGAATCGAACCTAGGACCTTCTTGCTGTGATGCACGAGTGTTAACCACTGCACCACCGTGTCGCCCCATAAAGAACCAACATGTCGGTTATTGCCTAATCAGCATTCTTTAAAGTAGGGGTCACCAATCCTGGTCCTCGAGGGCTGGTATCCTGCATGTTTTAGATGTGTCCCTCTTCCAACACAGCTGATTCAAATGATAAACCTATCATCAAGCTCTGTAGAAGTCTGATAATGATCGTCCGATGAGCTGCAAGAGGGAAACATCTAAAAAAATGCACGATTGTTTTGTAACTTTTACTGCTTGATTACAGGTTTGATTTTGTTGGAACGTCAAGACAGAAAAAATGCATGGGTCATTCTGCTCAGACTGATTTTACCAACAAACTGACCCCAAACAATCCCTGAGAATGGGATGTCGATCATCACATAGATCAGAACAGGACATTATTTTATTCCTACAGTGAATATTTGTCTCTGGTGCTGAGCACATCTGTAGCTGATACACAGAATAATGATGTCAGTGTTGAAGGGAGGTTATATTCACTTGTTAATTCAGATGACATGGTCCTGAAAAACTCATCTCCAGGTTGAAACAGTAAGAACTTCTTTCATCGTTCAGGCTCCAATTGAGGTTAAGAAGGGGCTAAATTGATTTATTGAAGTTAAATACAGTGATTAGGGTGATTTTTTACTGTCAGTGTTTTATGTGCACTAGATCATGGTGTACTGGGACACAGTTAGGAGACAGACACAGTGGAATTACATCTGAATAAAAACGTGAAAAGAATCTGAATGCCGCATACAATTAAGGCACCAATGATTTTTTTTTTTCCAGTGATGTTTTTTGAGGCTGTAAAATAAGGTTCACTGTCCCAATATTTTTGTTCATATAGTTTCGAACAGGGGTGTCCAATCCTGGTCCTCAAGGGCCGGTATCCTGCATGTTTTAGATGTGTCCCTCTTCCATCACACCTGATTCAAGCTCTGCAGAAGCCTGATAACGACTGTCAGGTGTGCTGGAAGAGGGACACATCTAAAACATGCAGGATACCGGCCCTTGAGGACCAGGATTGCCCACCCCTGTTCGAAACTATATGGACAAAAAAAATAAAAAAATAAAACATAAATTAAAAAAATTAAAAAACTAAGTGATTAGATCAATTAAGCATAAAGCATGTGTGTTTGGAAGGAAAGATAACAATTTAAACCAAACTAAACAATGCAATGATATTCATCCTAGCATAAAACTACAGTATATTATGGCATTCATCATTGTGATTTTATATCTCAGACCTTCGTTAGAATAGAAACACCTGAATTCAACAAATGTGTCTATATGTCTGTCCATATAGTGTAGGACTCAGGCAATTATGCTATGAGGCTAACGATATGTGTTTATGACTGAAACAACAACAACAACAACAGCACATATATAATATAATATATATAGGGCCTCCTTCATTTGTTTGACCTTGCAATTACTGCGGGATACTTTGGATTGTTTTTCAGTCAGTGTAAGAATATACATCTCATAACACCTGAGAAGTGTTTTAACTTAACTTTCTAGCTCAACCTGTCATCACTGCTCAGTCTTTGTGTCTGCTGCATCCCATATTATCTGATCAGATCCAGCAAAAGTAACAGTGATTTAAACAGGGGAGAAGTAATCACACTATCCACAAGTTTCTTAAAGGACCACATGAAGTTTATGTTTATCCAGGAGCACAATATTGAATAAAATACAGCCCTTTTTAGGTGTTTATATTTTCCCCACATTAACTTAGAAGAAAATAGTTTTTTGTGGTATTTCCACATCAGCATCATGCATTATGCTTTTAACAGTTTGGCTGAGACAGCAGAAGTGTTCATCATTTGTTTGCGTTAAAATCTTTTGTTTACATCTGAGATTTATGCAACCCTAATAATGAACAGCAGGCTATTAAGTCGACAAGTTATTAGTGTGGTAAGTAAAATTAGATTTTTAATGGAGCACAGTTTTATATACAATGCATCTCTTGTTGCGACATTCATGCTTAATTAGAATTTTGTATGCAGGAAGGAAATATAATTCATTAAGTAAGCACTTGGTAAATTAAATGTTGTAAATTAGCCAATTTGAAGTTTGGGTTTGGTCTAAGTGTTTCCCTTCTGACTTGTGTCTGCTGTCAGACTTAAGTGACTTGTTTTTTGTTTTTTTTTTCTGGGGTGGTTGAGTTTGAATAATGCACTAAAAGTAAAAGATTCAAGATTCAAAGTGTTTTATTGTCATGGTCATGGTCATGTCAGGTTTCCCTGTAGAATGAAAAGGACAGTTTATGATGTATAAAAAAAGAAATGGAATAATTTAACTGGGAAATTAAAACAAATAAAACAAATTAACATTTAAGAATGTCATTTAAAAGAGAATGGACATGAAATATAAACTGTTACTAACATATATTACACAATATATGTATGTTGCTGCTGTTAACTGTGAAATTTCACCACAGTGAGCTCATTAAAGTCTTATCTTGTCTTATCTTACCTTATACATGTGCAATCTGTTGTATTTTAACAGTGCTTGCATCTGTGCAGTGAAGTATAAACAAAAAGCACACAAAAAACATGAAAAGCTGCGTTTCAGAGCAAATACGTTAGCCTCGGAGGGTGCCATCTTGTTTTAAAAGTGAATGGAAAGCGTTACCTCTAACTCTGAAACAACAGTACAGTCATTCAGATAAAGGCTCATTATATCAGCAAACAGGACAAAAACTAGAAAAGTAATTTGTTAAGGCGGTATGTTTATGAAATAAAACCATCACTGATTTTCCTGTCAATACCAACGAGGTAATCAGGATATTTAATTGTCTTGGTTAAATCCCACCGCCCACTTCTCTTTGATCCATCCCATCATACTGTCTTTTTTCTCCTCCTCGCCGCTGCTTGATCCTGATTAAAATTCACAGGCTGACCTGTGCTCTTCACGCTCTTCCTCTCCCTCCCTGATCTATTTCCTCCTCCTCCTCCCTCCAACCTCCTTCTTGTCTCCCTTTTTTCCTTCCCAGTGTCCTGAGGGGCTAAGGCCAATGAAGGATGGCTCAGGTTGCTATGACTACTCCAGGGGCATTGACTGCACCGATGGCTTCAATGGCGGCTGTGAACAGCTGTGTCTCCAACAACTCGTGCCCCTCGAAGCTGACCCAGGTTCCAGCAACGTGCTCATGTTTTGCGGGTAAGAATAACCGAGAAAATGTTAAAAGCTGCCCGCTCAGTGGAATTAGAGGCCGGTAATGAAACAAAATTCAATAAATTACATTCCAGTCTCTCTCAGGCAGATAGCACAAGAAGAAAATAACAAGTAAGTTTACCTCCTTATATGCAAATCAAAAGCCAAGGTCCAAATATTATTATAAGAACAGGTGGAGTACATCAGCAAAGAAGCTACAGTGTGTTAATGCAGCTGTTCAAAGATTAAACCGGACTCTTACTGACCATCCTCAGGAGTAAAAAAAAAAAAGTAAAGTACCCAATGAATGTCTACACTCCACTGAGTTAAAATCTATGGACCGTCAAGCTCTTTAAGCCTTTTCTGTGGAACAAGCTAGTTTCGGATGGTGTGGTAATCTCCAGGGATGCCCCACTTTGAAAGGTTAAAAGGATGCCTTCTCTGTTTTATTTAAGGTGTCCGATGAAAAGCTTGAAAATGTAAATGTGAAATCGTTATAACCAACACTCCATAGTCTGTGAGTTTGGATTAAAATCACTAAACCGGGATAATAATGGATTAGATTTCTATAGCACTTTTCAAGGCACCTGAAGCTTAACATTACTGATCCATTATTCATTAGCTCTCACATTCACACTCTGGGGGTGGGAAACTGTATTTCTAGCCACTGTTTCCGTGGACCAGAAGGCAACGTGGGTGAAGTATCTTGCCCAAGGACACAATGGCACATGACAAGGACAGAGTGAGATTCGAACCACCAACCCTTATTGGACGACCCGCTCTACCTCCTGAGCCATATTCATTTAAAACCCATTTCTTATAGTAGCTGGGACATGATCTAAAATGAAATCCAAACTAGAACTTGAGATTTATCTCTTTGATTGAACCTTTATTTAACTGACAAAAGGCGTGTTTCCACTACACTGATCCCAGGACTTTTTTTGGGGGAAGGTACTTTTGACCGGGCCGCGAGTTGGCCAGGTCCTCTCAGGTGTCATGTTTCCATTAGAATAGAATAGAATAGAATAGAATAGAATAGAATAGTCTTTATTGTCATTTCACAATATTTCAGAGCAACAAAATTGTATTCAGATTACAACCAACCAAGATCACATAAACATGGGGATACAGGTACAGTTGTAACGGACGGTTCGCAGTAATGCGCCCCGTTTTCGCAGATAGGAAAAGGGAAACCATCAGGGGTTTGAGATGAGATAAAAAGTAATGGCCCTGTAAGAACCTCACAACGACGTCATCATATCACATCCGTTTCTATAGTAACGTCACTAACAGAAAACGCCAAAACAAAGCAGCAGCAGAGGAGGAAATCACAACAAGACTAGACATGGACACGGACCAAGTTGGGATGATTTGTTGCATTTGTACTGTTGCTTTACACAGCAAAATTGGAGGTTGTTTGTCGCGATCTGCTGATGTGTTTTGCGACAACCAATCTGTGCGAGTTAGCCACTAGTACCGCCCAGTGTCTCTACCGGGCTGTTCCAGAGTACCTACCCTCGAGCAGGTACTCAGTTGGTTCCTGAAAACAGCACAGTCAGTGGAGACACGCACATACCGTGAAGTTCCCGTAAAATGGCCCGAAAGTTCTGATAGTGGAAACACGGTGAAAAGTACAGTATTTTCTTGCAACAGGGCTATTAGCAGTTAAAACTGGTAAACGGCATAAAGACAGATTTAACCTGTAAAGACCCAGTGCAACTTTCATTGCAGCTCCTAAATGGACTGTTCTCTCTTTTTCACCTTTTTTAAGTGGTTTATCATTATTTATTACAATACTATCCTATGTATTCTGCATTATTCAGTGTACATAATGCATTTTCCCCTATATTTAATTAAATGATAATGGAGATGTTCATAAAAACAGAGAAACTGAAGAAAAACTGACTTAACATAAAAACAAAAACAAGCCTCAAAAACCACTGTCAAACCACATCGGTTTTATAGAGAATCAATGTTACAGAAGAGGATTCACAACAAAGTCTCTGAACATCCAAATGGGTCATATCTGATGACCATTAAAAAATGACAACCGCATTTTACACTGATTATTATTTATGTGTCTTCATAGGATTAGTGGATCAATAGGTATTGAATATTAGAGATGTGTAGTTGCCTTTTGACACTGGTGGCTTTGCGGGTCTTTATGGGTTAAACCAACTCTTTCTAATACTGGTAAAGGCTGTACATCGTATGTATTCTCCAGTGTCCACATACCGCTAATATTAATGTCGTGACTGATTAAAAATTGAAGACAGATTAAATGCTGCCATTTGGCCTGAAACATGGACAGTTTTATGATCCGGAAACCCAATATATCAGTAAAGACAATTAATGCTCACTTTAACTTTACTGTCTTGTACAGTACATGTGCCACCAGATAAGCAATACACGACAGGTTTTCAATTCCCCAGGCAAACACTGTTGTTCACAGTAATATAGTGTAGAGAATAATGAGAATGTGGATTCTCTACCATCATATTTAATCCATGAAGTCCCGAACAGTCACTGGCAACCAAAATCATCAACTGATCTAAAATGTCAGTGGCTCCGTAGTAAACGTGAAAACACCATCATCTTCTACAACATCGATAAATGTCAGTGGTTGGAGACATTTGTTTTTTACATTCCCTTATTGATATCTTTGTTGAAAAAGTTTTTTTTTTTTTTTTCAGTTCTCTGGGTTTCTGATATTATAACCATCAACTTTAATCCATACTTTTATGAACATCTACATGATCAGTAAATTAAATATAGGAGTATTGCATTAAATTGTGATAAATCACTTAAGAAAGGTTAAACACTGAAGGGAAAAAACTATTTTGGAGCTGCCACAAACATAACAATGAGACTTTATGGGTTAAACAAATTAACAAAGAAAACAATGCAGTAACTTAAAATATCATATTTGTAAGGCATATGGCAGTTTTACTGTGTTGCTCTAAAGCACAGGTGTCAAACATGCAGCCCAGGGGCCAAATCCAACCTGCCAAAGGGTCCAATCTGGCCTCTGGGATGAATTTGTGAAATACACATATTACGCTTAGAATATTATCAATTAAAGATATTTAAATCATTAGTTTAGGTTCTACATTCAGCCCAATTTAATCTCAAGTGGATCAGAACCAATAAAATACTATCTTATTAACCTATAAATCATGAGAACTCACTCAGTCTTCTCTTTGTTTTACTGTGAGAAAAGCAAAATTACATGAAAATGTTTACATTTGTACACTATTCTTTCACAAAAAAAGTGAATAACCTCAACAAATATGAACAACCTTAAATGTCTTAAGACAATTAGATGTAATTGTACTTATCTTCTACATGTTTCTTAATGTTTTGTGTATTTGTAGATCCACTGTGATCTGTAAGTTGCCATGCACAATTGTAAATGATAAACAGACAGAATATTGTTGAAATTGCACTTTTTTCTTAAGACATTTCAGTTTTTTCAAAGTTCTTCATGTTATTCACATTTTTTAAATGATAGATTGTAAATGTAACGTTTTTCATCATGTAATTCCAGTTTTTTTCACTCTGAAACACAGAGAAATGTATGCAGCTGTCATTATTTATGCATTATGTTACTGGTGTGGCCCATCACAGATCATATTGGGAAGATGTGGCCCCTGAACTAAAATGAGTTTAATACCCCTCTTCTAAAGAGCAGATGTGCATTGACTTAAATGAACTGTAATGCCCAGTGTTCTTGTAGGAGAGTTGAAGGAGCTTCTCCTTCCAAACAATAATCCTCCTCCTCCATAATCTTCCTTGCTTACAGATCATCTCATCGTTAAGGTAAATAAGTGAGTAAAACCTGTCTGCTTGTTTTTCTAATTGTTATGTTCTTTCAAACTGCACTTTTTTGGTTTTAAAAATCGTTAAATAAAATAAAATAAAATAGGTTTTCGATAGTCACTATCCTCTCTGCATAGTCTGTCACTCAAGTGATTTGGACCTCAGGGCACATTGAAACGCAGATCACATTAAAAGTAAATTTATTTATGTAGCGGTGTAACATTTGAACTGAAACTTCACCCCGTCTTCATAATTTATCTTTCCTTGAGCGACTAGAACATCTGACAAATACAAACTATTGCTCTCTCTCTAGAGTTAGTACAGCCGCTGACAGTGGCTGAGGAATGCAAGATATACAGCTGGGGATCACTGACAGAGGAAGGATGTTCTAATCCTCTTTGAGTTACATCAGGTCCACAGTGTGAAATGGTATAAACTTGCTAGAACATGTTCCTCTCTTCTATGAATGAACAGTCTAACATTGAAATAGAATTTGCAGTAGTTTCCGTCAGAGATCCTTAAGTATCTGTGCTACATGTCTCCACCACGTCTTTATTTCTGATGTTATGCATACTTCGTTAATAACAGATTACACCATGTATTTTTTTGTACATATTATCATACAACTCACCATGATGGCAAACTGGTATCCTGATTTACTAAACAGACAAAGCTCATAGAACTGGGAACTTTTGTGCCTGGAGTCTCACTTTCATTGGGACAAGAGTATTTAAATGACTGACACAATGGGATTTAGTAAGTTTCAGGTTGTGAATTCACTGTCAAATGTCCATTATGTATAGCCGGAATGACGGCAACCAAAATCATATACTGATATAAAATGTTTAATACCTGTTGATCCACAAATCCTAGTGATTCATGTAAATAATTGATGTAAAGTGCAGTTTGTCATCTTTTCATGGTTATCAGATATGACCCGTTTGGATGTTTAGAGGCCCCGTAGTTACCGTGGAAACACCATCATCTTGTACAGCATTTATTCACAGTGGAGTTGGATTAGTGACAGTGGATGAACACACAGTTATTAATCATCTCTGAAAAGTCACTTCTTTTCACTTTTTTCTGTTTCTGAATACTGACCCTCAACTTTGATCTGAGCTTTTATGAACACCCATACAATCAGTAAATTAAATATTAATAACACAAAATACAGATAATATAATACATGCAGATAAATCACATCATAAAAGTTAAATAGACAGAAAAATTAATTTGGAAAGTGCCACTAAAGTAGCGCTGGGTCTTTATGGGATATATTCCAAGGCATGTTATTTTGAAATTGCCAAATCAAATGACCCGAAGCCTCCAGCTGTAAGAAGCCTCGCTGCACCTGCTGCACCAGAACCCTTCAGAGTTGGCCTATGGTTCTTTTCAGTGCAGCTCAGATTCCACAGCTCACATTTTCACCTGCTCTTTCTGTGGTAAGCAAAAGTTAGAGAACAGGGTCATATAATGTTCTCAGAAGTCCACAAGGCTCTCCGAAAGTCAAGAGGAGCTGAGTAAACTCTTACTTTAACTTTAGTGCTGATGGGTTACAAGTCATTATTGACTCTAAACAAACTTCCACAAAATGTTTAGTATCATGAGTTTCAGATTTCCTTTTCTCTTCACATTTCAAGATTGAACAGTAGACAAAGTTTCCCTGTGTTACTAACAGTGGTTTTAAAAAAAAAAAAAAAAAAAAAAAAAGCTGCCCATAAACCACAGAGGATAAATAAACGGGCTTCCAGTCAGGATTTATCATAAAAGCTTTACTGTGGATAATGCATGGCAGACTTTGCATCTGTGTCCATTTGTTCTCACATTGACCATTATTAAAGGGAACTGCTGATATCTGTATCTGTGTGATATTAAACAGCTGTGTTCTAAAAGCAGACAGGTATCGGCTGCATTATTCAGGAGGTCGGCCACGTGCAGAACCACAGGAAGTTAATGGTATTGGGTTCACTGTGGCAGAAACAAACTTCTCCTCAGCCCTCAACTTAATTAAAGTTTGAATGTTGTTTTTTCACTATTGTATTTGTTTAATGAACTAAATACACTGCTTGGCCATAAAATAAGTCCTTAGATTTATCCAAGCAAAGAGGTGATATCCTTCCATTGGACAATTACTGCAGTGATTTATATGTTTTAGCTGTGAAAAGTTCTTTAACCCTAACTGATGCAGCGAATAGCATGGTCAGATGGATTGGACACCACAGAGTCCAGACCTGAACCCCTTTGAGAATCGTTGGGATGTGATGGATTAAACTTTACACAGATCTTGAAGAAAAATGTATGCAGCTATGGGAGGTTCTGTATGTTCGGTTGATTTTTGGATTATTTTTTGGTCCAGGCTGTGTAAAGTGGTGGCCAAAATCATTAAAACACACAACAAATCTGAAAACTTTTTTTTTTTTTGGCTTCCAAAACATGATTTCATTTCACTTCTGGGTCATGCAGGGTCTACATAGTAGACTTTACAGGGGTGTAAACAAATTGATTTAGTGACTGTGAACTCCGGCCTTTCGACCCATACATTTGTAGGCGCCCAGGGTGGACCAGGGTCAACATTACTGCTGAGTTTCATCATCTTATGACAGTAGGTCACAGAAAAACCTTAGCCATTGATTTGTGGAAGAGATGGTTTGTTATATGATTTATTTTTATTTTTATTTTGCCCAAAAAAAAGGTGGTAGGGTGTGCCCTTGTTATTAATAATTTTGGAATAACTGTGATATATTCAGACACTTGGGGGGTGTCTATAATAGGTCAATAAGGAACAATTTATACACTTTAGATTTGCTAACATGCGTAATAGTAATATTACATAAAGCAAAAGCTGAAAATTTTGAAAAAAAAAATTAAGGGAGTAGGATTACATGTACAGGTATAAGACAGCAGAGTGTGCTTTTAAAATCATTTATTGGAAATATTAACATAAAAAAAACATAGAACAAATAAACTAAACACTCCAGCAATAGCAATGGCATTTTTAATGCAGATTCTGATTGATCAGATGTCTTTGTTCCATTAAATCTGTTAAGACATACTTTTATCATATGATGCAGGAGACTATTAGCAGCCATAAAAAACATAATTCCTCCCACAGGCAGACAGACAGACAGACAGATAGACGTATTTGTCCATTTGACAGTGGAGCTGCAGCAGTCTTTTTGAGAAGGTGCTCTGCTGTCTGTCCAGTGTGGTGGAGAGGGTGCTCGTCATTGTCTGTGAGGAAGATCACTTTCTTGAGTGTCCTCCTTTCCACCACGGCCTCCAAATTGGGGACAGTCTAAGGAGCAGCTGCTTTTCTAAAGTGTCTGGTTTTTTTTTTGTTTTTAATGCAGTGACTTTGTACTTGGAAACGGTATGACTACAGCCCCAGGTGCAGTTGCATTTCCAGATCCGTGTCGTAATTAACAGCGGACTTCCTCTGCCCGCTGCGATGCTGACACCTGATGTACCACATGAGGCCCAAACCACAGCGCTAACTAACAGCAATGGATTCATAATCTGCCAAATCACTGGAGGAGACACAATAACCACGACCGATTGTACATTCTGCTGAATCCGATAGAAATCTGTTGTGCAGGAGACTCCAGTGACGATGTGACGCTGATGTCCACAGTCTCTAAAATGACAAAAACAAGCACCCACCTCGTTACTACTGAGGATACACACACACTGACTGCACGCACTGACATTATTAAGCTAACTAGATGCTGCATGTATTGTAGGCTGGTCAGAAGTGGGATGCAGATGGCAGGAGTCCCAACAGAAAACATGAAGTTGCTGGCTATAAACTTGTTTCTGTGGTCATTTGCAATCCTTATTTGTAGGAGGTACGGCTTTTTATGTCCTTTGCTGGAACCGTGTCATGCATACTCATTATAGCACAATCCCAGTAGTAAAACATGAACATCTTTTTATAGATTTATACACTCCTTTAGGTGCTTTGCATTTTGCTGTATCATTAAAATGCTACATCTGCACAACAGCTCCACGTACTTGGGAGTATGCCACTAACTATACATTTGTATCCTTTAACCTTTAAGTGTAAAGAGCTTTGCGCACATGACTTATTATACATAATATTGACTGCACTTCCTTTATTTTCTTCAGGTGTGTGCAGGAATACAAATTGTCAACGGACGGGCGATCATGCCTCCTGCAGTCAGATAACTGTGAGGGACCAAAATGCCCAAGGCAGGATGTCCACTTCAATGACACCCTGTTTGGTGAGATGCTGCATGGATACAACAACAAAACGCAGCAAGTCAACCTGGGACAGATATTCCAGATGACCTTCCGGTAACTACAAAACTCATGCACACCTACAGCAGGCACTCACACATATTTACATTAAACCAAACACTTTACTTCCCACACCATCCTTTTTTTTATGTTGTCTAATTTTTAGTAGAACAGCTTAGCAGTAAATGGTAGTTTTTTGGGTAATAATTTATCATAAAGAGTCAAGAAATAACATTACCAAAGCGATAGCCGGTAAAAGTAAATTGATATATTTGTGGTGATAGACTGAAATGGGGTAAGTGGCCAAAAATACAAGGTAATAATAAGGAAATATGAAAAGATTTAAGGCAAAGCTATTTAGTAATACTTTGGTAATAGTATGGTAGTCTGCCAACAATAAAGTAATCATCATTTAGATTAAAGATATATGTTTAATGATTTGACTCTTTACCTGGAATCACTTGGCAGTCATTTCAGACGACAGAGCAGAGCTGCAAAACGCTGAACTATCTGTTTCTGTTCAGTTTCAATATTCATTCATTCATTCATCTTCTATACCCGCTTAATCCTCATTAGGGTCACGGGGGTCGCATGGAGCCTATCCC
>JAQQZY010000005.1:54702599-54713198 GCA_030068375.1 Ostorhinchus rueppellii
CACATTTGGAATTAGTGTGTTGGGGGGAAGAAAAACCCACCACCCCGCTAATTTGATCTCAGTGTGCAAGCACCTAAGGAAAGTCAGAATTGCTCAAAGGTCAGGATCAAACTGAACAGTCTCACAACTGGGAACAGAGACAGACAGGTTTAAGTCCCCCACACCTGATGAGACCCAGCTGGGATCACCAGGTGTGGGTGATGGAGCTGATTGCAGCTCACACACAGGAACTGGGGCAAAGTTCAGAGAGAACACAGACAGAATCATGACAATCCATCCATTGAGAAATGCATAGAGGGAGAAACAAACAGTGGAAATGACCCGTTTTTGTCATATATGCTTGAAGTGCAGTGTGCATATTTCAGTAACTCATAAATGAAATGTTGTTAAAGCACAAATTATGCATTTTTTCACGTATATTAAAGTTCTACAACCTGCTTTTCATCAAAAGCAACCGTAGTCTGACCTGGATGGTGTTTGTGTGCAGCTAGTTGTAAGTGAGTGCAGCAGCAGTGTCTTTATTGGTTTACACTGCTGAAATTAATCTTGATACTCCTCATTTATGTTCATAATTTATTTAAATACATTCCAGGGATTGAATAAGGGGTTTCCTGGCTTAAGTAGAGAATTTTTGTTTTTTGTTTTTTTATAAATACAGTGTTTCCTGGATAAAATACAGCATTTCTTGGATTAAGTAGAGTTTCTCTTGAATTAAGCAGAATGTTTCTTTGAAAAGGAGAGAAAAGGGAGTTTCTTGGGTTAAGTAAAGCTTGAATAAACAGTGTGTTCCAGAGTTAAGTGTGTCTTAATGTCTTGGGTTAAGTAGAATGTTTTAATGTTTAATAGACTTCCTGGATCAAGTAGAGTATTCTTAGGATAAGTAGAGAGTTTCTTGGTTTATGTAGAGTGTTTTGTAGGTTAAACAGTGGTAGGTGTATTTCCTGGAATGAGTTTCTTTTTTTTTTTAAATTGAGTTGAAGTAGAGAGTTTCTTGGATTAAAGAGAGTGTTTCTTAGGCTAAATAAAGTCTTTCCTGGAATAAGTAGAGCATTTCTTGGACTACTTAAAGTTTTTCTTGGACTAGCCAAAGCATATATTATAATAAGTAAAGTGGAGTTTTTCCTCAAGTAGATTTTATTTAGTGTCAGAGTTTCTTTGATTGAGTATGTTTTCTGGACAAAACGGAGTGTTTTGTTGATAGAATAGAATAGAATAGAATAGAATAGAATAGAATAGAATAGAATAGAATAGAATAGAACTTTATTGGCATAGGATTTGAGTGTTTTCTGGATCGGGTAGAGTATTTCTTGCATTGGGTGCAATGTTTGTTTTTTATATATAAATAGAGCATTTCTGGAGTTAAATTGAGTGTTTCTTTGGTAATGTAGAGCAGTTCTGGTTCCTTTCCCTGGAGGACTGATGTAACCGAAATGCTATAGAGAAGATTTTCCTATTTGCTTAACTCAACTAATGGTAAATTGAGAGGTGGTCAGCATGGTCATAGGTATAAATTTTGAGACTGGGAGATGATACATGTTCTTTAATAAAACATGAAAAAATATAGAATTTGTGTTGATTTTTTTTTTTTTTTTCTTAAGAATTTTTGATGGACTACTGGTGATCTACCCCTCTGCAGATCAGTGGTCAAAAACATAATTTTGGACAAGTGTGTGTCTTGGGAAGACATCTTTGCTTTTAAGTTGAAAAAGTTTCAACATAAAGAAAAGGCATGATTAAATGCTTAAAACTTTGCCAGAATGTGGAAATTAAATGTTTAACACTGAAGAAAAACCTGCAAATTCCAATGTATGAAGAAAACCTCTGCCAGTGAATGTGTTCGTTAATATTTCAAGTTTCTGAACATACCTGACAAATGTTTTAATAAGCACAGTCCAGCCAAAGCATGCCATAGTGTTAGACAGATATAGCCCAAAAGCATTTTTTTTTTCTCTCCATGGCTTCTTCAGGGCTCAGTGCAGCTTTTACGCCTGTTGGACGGTTATTATTATTTCACTGTTTTGGAGGGGTGCTAAAGATAGTATTGTAAAGTCCCTTGAGGCAAATATAAGACTTGATATTACACAAAGAAACTTAAAAACAAAACAAAACTGAGAAGCAAAAAATAAGACACGTCTTATGTATGCATGAACATTCTTATCCTTCACCCTAACTAAAACATTATTAGACTCTATAAAATGCACTTCCTTTGTAGAGATATCCTCAACTGGAAAAAGTTGAAAAAAGAGCCATTTTGAGTCCAAGAAGGATAGGAGTGTTTGTCCAGGGGAAAGCCAAGTGCCCACCAGCGCTAATGAGCACACATGGGTGGTGAATGAATCATGAGTACACAAGATCGAAGGCTACCCCTGTAGCTCAGACCCACATACAGTATGTGAGCCAGTCAATGGAAGGTAGTTGTACAGCAGTACTAGGTAGACAGATGTTATGGATGTTGAGTACTGAGACATGTGTCTGTCAGATTTATGAAAGAAAAATAAATATCTGCCAGACAATAGTTCTCAGTAACTCCACCCCCATATCACACCATGTACATGTGCAACCAACATGCAAACATGTAAATAATATTGAATTTTAAATTCTAATTCTACGTCTACAAAAATATTTATATGAATACCAAATTTCCAATTTTTCTGTTTATATTTTAATGTTTTACTTGGTTTGGGTTTTGCTACCTGTCTTTTCTCTGTACTTTCTTGTTGTAGGTTGCTGCTGTTAACTGTGACATTTCCCCACATTGAGGTCTTATTTTTATTTTATTTTAATTTAAGTGAATAAATACATATTTTGAACATTCATTTTAAGAAAGGTTCCACTTCATAATGTCTAACATGAATGACATTGTGTGAAGTTAAGTAGATTAAATGAACAATCTTTGCAATATTAGGTTGTACATCAGGTATAATTAGGTGGGGAAAAAATTGCATTCATATTTGTAACACATACCGTTAGCCTCATAGCATAATTGCCTAAGTCATATTTTTGGCCCAATTGTGATACCTGCATAAAATGAAGCAGCAGTGTTGAGCAGAAAATGTGGATTGTATTTTATGACTTTAAAATGTTTATATCTACAGAGCGCATTGGTCTATAATGTTGTACTGCAATGTACTTTAGCTCCTCTTTTACTTTTTCATTTTGTAAAGGCTGTTACTAGCACTTATTTTTGACTTTTTGAATCAAGTCCCACTAACGGTATCATCAGCCGAGTGGCGCACCCCCTGTGACCGAAAAAAAATTTGCTGAGAGAAAGTGAAAGTCAGCTCCCCTCTGCTTATCATTGACAATGAAACAATGAATGAAGGAATGAATGAATGAAATAGAATACAGTGATACCTTGACTTGCGAGTGCGCCAGCTTACGAGTTTTACAAGTTACATGCTGGTGGTCGATCAAATTTTTGTTTTGAGGTGCTAGCCAAAATCCAAGCCAAGAGCATAGGTCACATGCGCCTCCACTAGTTAGCACAGCATCCACTCAGCAGCCCCCGTTTCACTTGTTCACCTCACATGGTTACCTCGCCATGGACATATCTCTGTTGTGTTGTGCTCACATTTTGTGCTGTTTGTGCATTTATTTTGCCAAATTTCATTTTCCTAACCATGGGTCTGACCTCTTTTCAGCTCTTCCAGAAACATGACAAAGCATTTCAGCACCTTCCCTCCGGGCAGTGACCAGATTTTGTTGTACAGTGGAAACTCATAACTGTAATACCTACTATCCCCATAATTTTCTGGTTTATAATTAAATTAAAAAAATAACGAACAAACGGAAATGAAATAAATTTAAATGAAATACTCATTGTTAATTTTCCAAAGCCACATGTTCCAGAACCGCTGGTAGGATATATAAAAGTGGAGATGACAGTAGGAACCAGTCAGTACTCCTCAAGACACTGCGGTGAGCAGAGAGATGGAGGATCCACCACCAGAATACCTACTAGCTGTCTTCCAACAGGTTTATTTTTATTAGCTACAGTATAGACAACACGCTGAGCTTTCGTGGGTATAAGTTATCTATAACCCCCTTTTACCTGTAATCTTAGTGCCAAGCCATTTTTATTTTTTTATATTTTTTATTTTCTATCAAGTTGTGTATTTGTGTATGTGTGTGTGCTTGTGTGCGTGTGTTTTTAATTGCGGGCGCGTGTGTTTGCGTGGAGGGATGGGTCGTTTTAAGGGAAGGAGGGATGTGCTTTTATTATTATTGTTATTATTGTCATTAATACTATTACTATTATTTGTTTTGTCTTTTTTTGTGTGAAGCACTTTGGGTAGCAAATTCTTGTTTGAAAAGTGCTATATAAATAAAGATTGATTGATTGATTGATTGATTGATTGATTGATTGTTTGATTGATAAGTTAGGTGTGAAACTGAGCTGGCTTTTTGGGAGATGGAATGGATTAATGGCATTTCAAATAATATCAATGGGGAAAAATGATTTGATATATGAGCAAATTGTGTTATGACCTTGCCCATGGAATGAATTAAACTCATTCGACAAGGTACCACTTGAATTTGAGAGGAAAAAAGAATTTCAATTACTTAACTTTCGCAAATTTTGTTTTTGGACGGGACAAAATCTTACCCTTACAGGGGTTTTGGCTGCTCATGGGTGTGACCGATAATTACTGATCACTTTTCAGATTCCAGGATCCTACTGCTCTGCACAAAAGCTTAGAAAAGTATCTTTTCCACAATGATGTGAAACGGCGTAAGGTTCATCTATCTTAATCTTTAGTCTTCTGATTTAGACCAAAAGGAAAGACCTTCAGTGGGAAGGTGTTTTTTTTTTCTTCTACATTTGATCTCCTGCAGTTTCAAATAAACAAATAAATGCAATCTATTACATTAGAGAGGAAAACATAAATTATCTTGTGATGAAGCAATTAAAACTGTTACATGTTAAAATATGCAGCATTACATTTTAACAGGGTAACTACAGTAGTGATCACTCTTCCCAGTGCTTGTTTTAGCTGATCAGAAATAGTAACATTGGCTGGCCAGGCTTTTATGTTCCCGAATAAACCTAAACACAATCTTGATGAATGTTATTAGTTTCACTTGTGTGGAAAAAGTTTTCCATTTGAAGCGTGCCGGGGTGACTGCCCATTAAGCTTGAGCTCATTAAATTAACAAGGATCAGTTTGTTCCACAGGTACATTACTTAGCTATGATCAGCCAACTGTTAATTTATCTCTGTAGACGAGGACACTTATCTTGTTAATACAGGTGGGTTCATTTGGTGCTTATGAATTAATTTGTGTCCAGTAAGCTGTGTGGGGCAAAAATGCTACAAGCTATGGTGTTTCCACCAACTTACAGAGTCTGCACTACTTGGACAGAAATCTCTAATATTGACATCCCTGTTCTGAATTAGTTGCATTGCCATTTAGCCTCAACGGCCCACTGTACCTTCAATGTGGAAGGAAAAGCTTTTGCAGTACTGCTTATACTTGATCTACACACTTCAGTTCACACACAAGTATCTGAAAATCTATTCATTTCCAGCTTTGTTTTTAGCAACTCTGTGGTCAAGATGCCTCACACTCCTTCCGCTGCATGTTTTTCTAACCATGGGATACGAATGGGTGGGTGTTTTGAAGTGGCTGAAGAAAAAGGATTCCTCGCAGAGTGTCAAGGACAGTCCACATCTGGCCCTGAAAATCCATAAAGCTACATATCATCTTGGTCCATGCACCTCCAATGGTTCTCTGAGCTTTAGCGTGAAGCTGGCTGATTTAATTTGACAATCAATATGTTTGCTGTGAGCATAAGCCACAGTAATCTTTTTACAGCACCTCCTCTCCCTCTCTCTCTCTCTCTCATCCTCTGCCCTTGAGTCAATCCTTCCACCCCTCCATTGTAACACCAAGGCTATGATTGCACCTAAAAGGCTTTATGGTTAGAAAGAGCAAAAAAAACCCGAGACAGACAGAAAAGGAGGAAGAGGATGAAAAATTGATATCAAGAAGAGTGGAGTAACCCCCTCCCCCCCAAGTCTGTGTGGCGCTAGGTCCTTTGCTCTGAGACTTGGACCCATAAAAGTGGATTATAGGAAATAGGTTGCTGCTGCTGCTCACCATGCTCCCAGAATGCAGCGGGACAACTCATCTTTTTGACACGAAATGAAACACAATTGCTTTGGTTCAAACATAGACAAATCCTAAATGGTGTATCAGCTAAAGTGAAATGGACTCGTACTCTATTGCAAGCACTTTCAATGCATCTCAGTGTGAGTGGACTTGGGTGCAAATACTCATTTAAACAAGATTTTTGTTTGTTTGTTTGGTTGGTTTTGCAGGAATTTGTGCATGCTGCTTTCTCTCTGTGTTTTCCCTAAACCACAGCACCACTTCCAGAGATTTATACAATGCATCCAAAATTCCATACCACATACAACATAGACTACATACAAAAACCCAATATGCTTCTGTGACCATAAAGAGTGGAATGGATCTTTTCAGACACACTCCTCAGAGGGTGAATACATGTAATTCATGAAAGCCTCCTCATCAGCTGGTGGTACATAACTTTGGTAACCTTTACTGGCATGTGTAGAATACCTCACAGTTTGCCGATGTCTATGCAGTTCTGTAGATTGTACTCGTTAATGCAGAATCACCACTTTTGGCACTTGATTTAGCAACTTTTTTGACTATCCTTGCAACTTTTTTAAAATGTTTTTTTTTAAAGCAACAAATTTAGCTACTGTGCTTTTACAATTTGTTTGGGAACTTTTTGCAACTTTTGACAAGTGACTCAAATACTAAAACACATATTTTCCTCTAAATGACACCAAATGATTTTCTGTCATAAAAACACAATGTCTACCAAACTATAAAAGTCAGTGTTTCCAACTTATCCACTTTGTTGGTATATTTAGTGATTTTTCAGACCCCTCTAGAGACTCTTTACCATAAAAGTGACTAGTGACAAACCTATCAACTTTTTTCTGGTGTTATTTGAGACTTTTGGAGACTCTGACTTGAAAACATATCGTTGTTTCTCTACCACAGTGTTTTCCAATCTTTTTTGAGCCTCGGCACATATTTGACGTTAGAAAAATCACAAGGAACACCACCAAACAAAAATATCACAAGTATATTTATTGAAATATAATGCGAATCTGGTCGCAGTTTACTTAGTGGGAAACCTGGGCCTGTTTAGTTGAACACAAAGCTGATATTCTTCTTCAACAACTGAGTCACTCCCTTTTGATGTGGGGGGGGCTGCAGTGAGGACATTAGGGGTGCATAGGTGACATTCTTGCGGGGCGTTTGGAACAACAAAGCTCAGAGGGCTGCACCAGCGATGCCTCAGACAGACCCCCTGGATTGAGGTCTGTTGTATCCCACTCCAACCCGATACCCAGGGTTTGTGGGTAAGCTGCTAATCCATGCATCACTACTGAGGGGGCTTTATCAACAGAATGCACCACATCAGGGCCAGTTCACTTTTATTTTTATTTTTGCAAAGGGAAGCAGGAGACTGTTGTTATAGAGTGGATCATTAGTGTGTGCAGTCGTATGGATCTATATCACACTGCTGCTTACAGAACCAATCGGGTGAAATTGGATAATTTTCCATGGCACACCTCATGACTTCTCATGGCACACTAATGTGCCACGGCACACTGGTTGGGAAACACTGCTCTAGAACAAGTCACTGAATATAAAACAGTCCCACTGACATTGATAATTTTCTCTATTTGGTCCATTTAGATTTTTAATGTAGGCTGAAAATTGGAAAAATGTTATGGTTAAAAATGTTCATGTCTTACTGTGACTTCTAAGTGGACCATAAGGTTGAACATAATGTGCTGCGCACTTTTATCACCAGTGTAAGAGTCTGTTGATAGTTACTGCCCAATAATTTAGATTAGATTGTCTTAGTGTAAAACTAATTACATATATATTTATATTTGAAAGTACTCAGATATTAGAACTGCACAAGGCCATTTGACCTTGAAAACGTGAAAAAAAAAAAACAATTTGAAAACATAGGTCAAGGTCATTGATGTTCAATATGCCTCTGCTCTACACCAAGATGCACCTACAGTATAAATATGGTGCAGATGTATCAATCCGTTCTTCAGATAATGTGATTTTCTGATTGTTGAATAGACAGATAGACAGAGAGATGGACAGACAACAAAACCATTGCACTACCCCTCAGCTGAGGAGTGAAAACCAAAGCAAAATGAAGAAAATGAAGCTAAAAACTAAACAACCACACAAATAAATAAGTGACTCCTCCAGGGTGTCTCTTTGGGTCATTTTATCCAGTCCCCAAGCCCAGAAAAAGGAGGAGGGTTAGAACTGGGACATAATTGACAGAGTATAGTTCATTTAGTCCTCCTACATCATTCCTTACAATTACATGCACGTTTACAATTATGCAAATGAGGTGATGTCATTTAGCAACTTTTAGCATTTTTAAAGACAGACAATAGATATTTAGTTTACTGATGATGTGGAAACACTGATTATACTGTCATGTACATAATACTACCATCTACTGCCTACTAGGTTCTGTGTCACCTGGTCTAGCATTGCCAGAATTGTATAATATTATGGGATATTTGTGCAGAAGTATGTGCATGCTGTGATATTTACCCTGAACTCATTTGCAACACTAATGGGCTCATTCTCTGGTTTTGGACATGTTGAAAAATCTTGATTGCTTTTTTTATTAGCTGTCTAATTAGCATGCTATTATGGAATTCCCAGTTATGTCCCATGAGGATTCAGTCTGGGCTTTCAGGAAGCCATAGTAAACCACATACACTACTCTTACATGTCACTGGTACAGTCAACACCATCATATACAAATAATGTGCATTTTCAGATGTGAAAATGTGAAATGTGTGAAATTTGTTGGCACTGGGACAATCTAATTTCCCTCCTTGGGGGATCAATAAATCAATCAATCAATCAATCAATCAATCAATCAATCAATCTATCTATCTATCTATCTATCTATCTATCTATCTATCTATCTATCTATCTATCTATCTATCTATCTATAACAAAAGGCAGTTAGAAATTTTGAATATGATAAAGTTTATCCAGGATTTTAAAACATGGTAAAGTAAAAGACAAGCCATCAAAATATCGAAACTAATGCCTACATCACACACTTCAAAAACAAGTTTCAAAAACCTAAACAGGAGTAGACTAAGCTGGTATTAAAATGTCAGAATTTGAAGAAAAAAAACTATGAAGTCTATGTAGCACCTCACAACATACCTTAAACCAGTGGTTCTGAACTCTGGTCCTGCACGTTTTAGATCTGTCCCTCTTCCATCACACCTGGAAGCCATTACATTGTTATCAGGCTTCTGCAGAGGTGGATGATGGGCTGATCATTCATTGATTCAGATGTGCTGGACGAGGGACAGATCCAAATCATGCAGGACACTGGGTCACGAGGACCAGAGTTGACAACCACTGCCTTAAACTTCATAAACAAGGAATCAAAGTAAATCACTGATATAAAGCCAACCTGTTTATGGCATAGATTCTTCCAACTCTCCCTCACATTGACAGATCACTGACACATTGAGTGTGGACGTCATTTGCACGTGTTCATTATGTGATTAAGCCCAATAACAAATCGGCTTCTTGACTTTGTTGCAGTCACCGGTAATCTCAGTGGGGAAAACATCTCATTTTCTTTCATGATTTTTTTTGGTAACAATTAACGATACTGTGCATTAAAAACAGACTGGAGTAGAAGTATGTAATTAACTTAGGAAATGTAGTGAAGTGAAAGTCAACAGAATAAAAAACACTCAGTAAAGTACAAATTCTCCCAAAACATTCTTGAGTACAGTATTGAATTATTATTGCTTTGTTACTATTCAACACTGCTCTCCAATACTGTAAATCAGATGTGGGGTCTATCAACAAAAACGCAGTAGTACCTGTGGTATCTGCTGCTCCAGTGAGCTGAAATCACTGTGAGATGTTTGAGTGACTTTTTGGATGTAGGATATTTCAGTTCAACCTTCACAAAATTAACTACAAAAACTTTTGTGAACATTCGACTAATGAAACTGATTAAATACCCAAGAGAGAGGCTCTGGTGGTGTTAATTCACCACTAAGAGTATCAGTCGCCAACACAGAACCTTTGTGTTGTTATTCACTCTATTACAACTTAAATTCGCCGTAGGGGTAGACTTCAGATCCAGGTGTCTCAATCTCAGCTGGGGTATTTCAACACCAGAATCTTTTTACAGTGAGGGAAGACATGCTGATATAAAATGTGTCTAGCTTTAGTGAAAGGTTTTGGAAGGACAGAAATGTAAAAAGTGACAGAAATGTCTACTGTGTTTTATTATGAGGTTCAAAGGTGCAATCAGAAATCAAACAGTCGCTGGGCTTTAAAGGTCTCATATTATGCCCCTTTTCAACATATTAAAATTGTTCTAAAGTGTGTAAAAAAACATGTCTGCGACCCGCATTTGTCAAAATGGACTTTGGATCAAATCTTCTTCCAGTCTCTAAGTCATCCAAAAACAGCTCTGTTCAGAACAGCCTGTTTCAGGGCCTGTCACTTTAATGCAATGAGCTGC
>JAQQZY010000005.1:54726012-54743986 GCA_030068375.1 Ostorhinchus rueppellii
CTTTTTTATTAGTTTCCATACATTTCCATGACCATTCACGACCTTTAAGTTCATAAACTAAACTAGACATTAGTTAATTATTGTGTGATAAATGAATGGCAATCAAGTCTGCTTTTAATATTGTTGTTCAGTGCTCTTGTCTAAATCCATCAGGTTTGGTGTTTTGTGAATTTCATTACAGATGAAATTCAGGAGAACTCATCAGAAGTGAAAAAGGTTGACGTGGATGTGAAGGATGTGAATCCCTAAGGCAATGGTTCTCAACTGGTCTGGCTTCAGGACCCACTAACCCAAATTAATAACAGTTAATCTTCTCAAATGCATTAAATAAAAACATGGTGTGTTTTGAACCTGAGATAAAACAGAATATCACAGTATGGAAACACAGATGACAAGTTTAATGATAACCCAAACTGACAAGCAAGTGGTGATGCTAAATATGGAAACATTCCGTTTAACACTAAATTAGGTACATTTTAACCAAAACTGTGCACTCAGTTAAATATTAAGTGCATTCAGTCACTCATTCAAGAATTAAACACACTGAGGTTTTTGTTCTCATTGTAGGTAAAACCATATCTGATGGAGTCATTGTTCTGAGTTTCACCATATGAACACAAACTTTTGGGTCTTCTTTTATTCCGCTGTCTGGTGTTACTTGATATTACAACACATTACTGCCACCTACTGTTGGGGTGGGTGAATGAGTGGCGCTCAGCTTCATAAAAAAATAAAGAACTGCTCTTGTTTCTTAACTGCGACCCACTGAAAACAGGTTTTACCCACTTTTGGGTCGCAACCCACCAGTCGGGAATCACTCCCTTAAGGGACACTGAGAAGTAGTTTATACACTTCAGCTTCAAATTGTGGTTTAAAAAAAATGTATCAAAAGTACTTTTTACATCTGAAAATGGCAGATTCAGCAAACTCAGGAAAAGTATGACACGACCAACTATTTTAGTGAAGGCTGAATAGAGAATAATACAGACAAAAACTGCTTGATATTTTTATTGGTTTGTTTCATAATTGTTTATTGCACTCAGATAATCAACAATACAAACATGGATTTAACTACACAGAGATGTCTGAAATGTGTTGAACACATTGTAAAATTCACAGCCTCCAAAGGACATGAACACAATAACACCTGAAGGACATGGAAGTTTGGTTCATTGATGTATTGCAGTATTAGAACGGAACAGTCTGAACTGTGAACAGGATTACATAGGGAAATAACACATTAATAAAGTAAACCATGTTCAGATCATGTGATGTTCAGCACACAGACACAAGGACACTTCATTTTTCTAGCATTTTCTGCATGTTTTTCTGTCACTATAGAAGTCTGACATTTCTACTGATGACTACTGTCTGTGATCCACTTGTATAAAGTGTAAGCACTGTAAGAAAACCAAAAAGGAAGGCTTTGGATGGCAAGGTTAAAATACAGCTATTATTATTTATGCTAATTCATCAACATCTTTAGAAAGCAATATGGCCTAAAATGAAAGGGATCAGGGAAAATGCACTAGGAAATGACTAACAAACCTTACCTGGTCCTTAACTTTTTTATCTCTCTGATATGTTTTACATATAGAACTATTACAAACACTGTTTCCAATATGCATGAAGTCTCAGCTAGGTTTATTTGTAAGTTTAACAAGACTCCAGGTGCAGAGTTAAGGTCAGCTTTGTGAATTCACCACTTAGTATTAAGGCTGAAACTGAGTCAGAATGCAGTACTTTTATAAAACAGTCTGAACTGGAAGATAACTATTGCCTTAGTTTTCTATTGTCTATGACTTCACTATTGATATAGTTGCACATCATATAAACAGGAGGGTTTCAATGATTAACTTGACAACCCATTTAGGCCACTACATATTATGATTAAAGGTGTCTTTCATTATTACTTTACCTGAAAGATTTTGCCCTTCTAATGCTTGATATTAGCTTAAATGATCCAAATCAAACACGGTAGAAGTATAAATCGAAAAGCTCATTTTTGGACCCAAGTTCTAATGTTGAGTAACACTATCATGAAGTAGCACAACCCGGCATATGGCTGCTGCCACGTCTATGGGGCTTTAATCCAGTTGTCTTGTAATGTTGAATAAAACCTGAGGGAGACTTTGAAACTTGGAAGCGGCCAAGTGTAACAAAGCCAGGTTTGGCGTGTGATGCTGGTGTGTCCACTCAATGTTATCCTAGCGGCGCTACGCTGAAAACGGCCGCTGATCCCTAAAATTGAGAAAAACAACTGCATTGGACACCTTCTCTGAAATAAACATCATGTCCGGACAAAGTTTAGTGTAAACATTCAAGGTGTATATGCTTAATATATTAGAGCAGGGCATTCTGGCACTGCAATAAAAAAAAACAAAAAAAAAAAAGTTTCATAGGATGGTGTATGGAGCAGTTGAAGGTTAAATCTGTAGGAAAACAACAGCAAAGGACCTTTGCTTCTTAGAACAATACAAGATACAAAGAACCTTAAACTTCAACAACAGACTATTAATGGATACAGTCAATGCAAGACAGGTTTCCAGAAAATTAAAAGGATTTTATCTTGTTGACTTACCTAAAGCAGAAGCCTTAATAAAATAATCTATTATGATGTTAAATATTTACTGTACTTGTGATGTGCACAGGACAGCCATGCAGGCTTCAAAAGTCGCAGAAATAAGAAATTATTAATATGATCTACAGATTAATAACCCCTAACCCACTACCTACCAAGCAGTTTTAACAGAAATATACAGACTCGTTATCTACTGTATAGTGGTCTTTTTGTGTTACAAATCTACACAGCCATTAAAATCCAAACAACATCAATGATGTGTAGAAATGCAAAGTGACACCCCCTCCACTGTGTCAAATGTGAGCTTCCATCAGAAAAAAATGTGCCGTCATCAATGCAGACGCAAATCCTTTTTTGATCCTTCCCTTAATTATGTAATTACACATTTGTCAAATTGTTAGCCTCATCGCATAACTGCTCAAGTCATATACCATGTGGACAAAAGTATTGAGACTCTTGAACAAAAATATTCATGCGTTTCTTTTCTAACAGGGGTCCGGGCTACCAAACAATGACAAATTTCATAATATAGTTTTATATTGTGAGAAATATCATTGCATTGGTTAGTTCAATTTAAATTCTTTGTTTCCAAAATGCCTAAGACATCGTTTTTACTTAATTTCGCTCAGCATTATTATTATTTTTTTTTTAAATCTATGACCATGATTTTAAATGTTCTATGTTTCTAAAATATTTTTCATGCTGACAGGACATAATACTTTTGTACCACGACTAAATATCTACTTTCTTCACACCTTACTTTGGAAGAAAAATCTCCCATTAAACTTTAAGAAAATATTGATGTTTCTAAACTATATGGACAAAAATATTGGAATACATTATGACTACAGCTGTAAGATGTTATGTTCATGGTGATTTGACATTTAACCCATGTGTATTCCTTGGGGTCAATTTGATCCCATTCCGCTGCCTTTGTCTGTGGGATGTGGATGGCAGCAGAGGGGTTTATAAACATCAATATTAATAATCAACAACATTTTTCACAATATAAAACTATATAACGACATTCGTCGTTGTTTTGTAACCCAGGCCCCCGGATAGAAAAGGAATGCCTGAATTCAACGTGTCCCAGTACTTTTGTCCATATAGTGTATGACTTAAGCAATTATGCTATGAGATACATTTTCAAGTTGAGAAAATCACAGCCATGAAACAGTTGAAGTAGCAGACTGAAAATGCATAATTAGGAAGACTACACACCAAAATGTGCCTGTAAATGATGTCACTCCAGACTTTCTCTTTCATTAGTTGGCTAAAAGCCCCTGAAGGTGATCATTTTCACCTCTTCGAATAATTAGCCACTTGATCTTGAAGACATAGATGGAAGGTGCTGAGATTGCCATTGGTGACGAGATGCAGTTCACTGAGCTGTTTCACACTTAAACCTACAGTGGTTCAGTTTAGTTTAGCATCACTGGGACACAATTCGGCCGTTTGTCTCATAGCGTTATTACCTCATAGTCATATTTTTGGCCAAATTATGATATATATGTAATTTTACTCTCCTAACACCGCTGATTAATTTCATGTAGATATCACAATTTGGCCAAAAATATGACTTGGGCAATTATGCTATGAGGTTCATATTGAAATTCAAGTGGTCGGAGAGAACAGATGACTATATTTTACAACCACAAAACACCAAAGGCCGAACACACTCCTACTGAACTGACTTTTTTTTTTTTTTTTTTTTAAAGTATCTTTTTAACCTGCCAAACATCTTGGAATGAAAAAAAAAACAAAAAAAAAACATGGATTGTTATAGATTTTTTTTTTTTTTTTTTTTTTAAGTACCTGGGTCACAGTGGAAGGGGCAGGACTTTACTTCTTTATATGTCATTCACATACAAGACAGAGAACAACACGTTATTCACTCTGATTTCCAGATTTAACTGGAGTCGAGAGATGCTCAAATCCAATTCACGCTTTCTCTGCAAATGTTTTAAATATAATCCTACGTCATGTTCCCTGAATGTCCCTGAATGCACCTTCATCAATGTTCATATTTGCTTACTGATCTGCCATTAGCCACAGTAAATCTTAAAGCTGCCAGCTGCATTCAGCATAAGTGTTAGTGTGTGCTACTAAAACGTAATATTAAGAAACAGTGATGTGTCAATAATAAAGTGCTTCACAGGGCATGAGCCTCAGTATGCTTTATTTCATATGTTAATATAACCTGTCTTTCTGCTCAGTTTCCTCGCATTTTCTGTTTGCAAAGCTGAGCCAAATCCGTTAAAACCATGCATCACACACTGACACCGACCTGGTAGATACAGCAACCAGTAAGGGAAGATGGAAAAACGTGTGTATCTTGTGCTTGCATTAGCTTTGACACGATGGCTTTTTTTCACCCACTGTAATGTGACGTGTATCTGTTTGTAGCTGTAAAAGTGTTATTAGGTCTGCTTTCATGATGCGATCCATTAAAATAATCAGGTTATAGGCAGCTTAAGTGGCTGTATTTTGCTGTTTGTATCACAACTAAAATTAATTGGGCAATTAAGTGACCCAAACCAGAAGAAATCAGATCTTAAACATTTTGAGCACTCAATGAAAGCCAGAGTGAAAACTGTTTGGATTGCAGCCAAAACTGATTTTTTTTTTTTTTCTACCTCTCACCAACTTTCATCACTTAACGTCTCAGCCTCTCAGACAGACTGGATTGTTCCTCTATGAAGTTGAGGAGTGCCTTCTTTGAATGTATGTGTACACTTTGACACAGTGGTCCCAACAGTCCAGGACAAGCAGCTGTCCTTTCTGAGTGGTGGCAACTCCCACAGGGCAGGTGAGTCCGTCCTGGATGAGAATTTTGAAACCACCCTCTTTGGGAAACTGAAGAATTTCTTTCCTGCCACTGTCAGTTACCAACAAGTCTCCGTTGGCATCCACACACATACCGGTGATACAGCGGAAGTCCTCTGTCTCTGAGAAGAAGTGGCTGAGCTGCTTGCCGAGCTGGCCATCTGTACTCACTGAGCCGATGGAAAAGCCACCCTCCAAGTGTGGCTCATTGTGGCGTTTCTCAAAGTTGAGGGCCAAGCCCTGGGTGAAATACACTGTTCCAGCTGGATCGCATGTCACAAACTTTGGCCGCACAGCAGAGCACAGCCGGTTGTAGCTGACTACACCCACATTGCGATCCACTGCCAAACACCAGAGCTTGCCCCCTTCCACGTCAGACACAACAAACTGGCCCGAGGGCATGGCAGTAATACCCCAGGGTTTGATCAGCTGGTTCTTGTGGCAAGCCACACAGTGTCCATCCATAGTGTAGACTTTCACCGAGTTGTCATAGTTATCAGTAACTCCAATCAGTCCTTGAGGAGTTACAGCAATGGATAATGGGATGAGGTTGGGCAAATCAGCGCCCAGAAAGCTCAGAACAAAGTTATCAATGCTACTGGCATTACGCCTGATTTCACGTTGAAAACCTTTACGATTAAAGATCTGAATACGGTAGTTTCCACGGTCTGCCACCAGGACCTCGCCTTGCTGGGTTACACATATGCTGACAGGTAAATTGAACATGCCAGGAAGAGTTCCCTTGCAGCCCATCCTTTTCACAAACTGACAGACTGGAGGGTCCGCACTTGCCGTGGCTCCTCCAGGTGATCCCCCACCTGCATCCATTGACTTTGACTTAAAGCTTCCTGGTGAGCCACATACTGCTTCCTCTGCAGCTGCAACCATGTCAATATCTCGATAGAGATCCACCGAAGGCCCCATTGCACCGCCTGTAGCTCTTACTGGCCCAACTGCTCCCTCTACATCCCCCTGAAGTGCCATCTCCAACCCACTTTCTTCATCATCTGTGTTGACAGTGGAAGTGTTTGTAGTCAATTTTCCTATTTCTATAGCTTTAGGGTGCTCTGTTAAGATCAACTCTGGCTCTTGCAACTTGAACACAGTGGGCAAGCTGCTCCTAATGTCCAGTTCCTCATCATCATCGCTGCCTGCACCATCATCCTTTAGCAAGGCAGTGTCGCTCTGCCTGACTCGCATTGTTAGATAATCACAGCGTGACACAACTTTAACTTCTGCTATATTAAGGAGGTATGTCTGTTCCTCCAGGACCTGTCCATTGAGCTTTTCCAGTTCTGTCATTGTAGTTGTGAATGTCCTTCGAGACCTGCTGAGCTCGTCTTGAAGGCGTAACTCAGCTGCAGCATACTCCTGCTGCACTGCACGGTATTTTAATCTCAGTGACTTGGAAATGTTCTCTATAGCTGTCTTTTTCTTCTGGATTTCACCCATTACTTCACGTAACGCTTCCAGCTTGCCACCCAGTTCTTTACGACGTTGTTCAGCGGCCACTCGGATTGGCTGGACAGTATGGCCCTGATGCATGTGATCCTCCCCTTTACATAACTCACAGAGGACTATAGTACAATCGTGGCAGTACTGTCGTGGCAGACGGTTACAGCAGGACTTGCACATGAGAGCAGCAGCAGCAGCGCTGCAGGAGGTAGTGCAGTCGATGATCTTGAGCACGGTGAGATTATCAGCCAACTGGGAAATGTTACTCATCCTTGAGACCTTGCTGCAGAAAGGGCAACGAACACCATTGATGGTGTTTGCTAACAGTTTCTCTAAACACTGCCGACACACTGTGTGTCCACACTGCAGGAGTTTGGGTCTCATTTGTTCCTGGTTGTATGTCTCCAGGCAGATTGGGCATTCAAGAACCTCCCTCATCAGATCCGGGTCCAGCGGGGAAGTTGTGGCTGCCATTATAATTGTTGTCTATAAAAGAGAAAAGAAAATACAAGAAGATAAGACTTTATTTATCCCACCATGGGGAAATTTCAGTTCACAGCAGCAACATACAACAAGCAATCGCAGAGAGAAAGACAGGCAGACACATAACATGCCACCACTTCAAAACCCCCAGCCTTCAGTCCAAGCAAGGGGTTTTCAACCTTTTATGAACCAAGCCCCACTAATGGCATCATCAGCCTACAAGTAACACTATGGACCTGTATGTGGAGACATGGTGGGCTATATAGTTCTGTAGATAAAACTGGGAGAAAGTGAGGGTGAGCACTTTCTCACTATCTGTTGCCTGCCACCCCCACACACACACACACACACACACCCCAAGTTGAGAACCACTGGTTTATACCAAAGCTTTTGCACATATGGATGGACAGATGAACAACAAACTGATGACCGTAACCTGCGGCAAGGGCCAAGGGTAAAAACCACACATGAAAATGAATCATATAAAGACAAAAACAAGAAATTTGGTATTTATACACATATTTAGGCCTATATAAAGAATTTAATTAAAAATTTAATATTTACATCATTATCATCATCATACAAGACTCTTATTTTAGTATATTTTACTCTGTCTGAAATTATAATGACAGTAAAACACACAAGAGCTCATAGTTAAGTGAATGAGACTAGCAATAACTGTCTCTCTCTAGCATAAATAGCAATAGAGTATAGTTTAGTGCAGCAGCAAAAAAATGTTCAAAGACAAGTGTACTGACATCTCTGACATCTAGACTGAGACAAAATAAGGCTACTATCTGAGACATTGCCACTGAATTAAAAGACAGTTTTGTAGCTCGTATTCCTATAGCGTTTACAATCATACAGCAGGGGCAGCTACAAGTACAACATGGCTAATACAAGGCCGAAAGTTAGTAACATTAATAATGAAAGTAACAACAAATTGTCAACAGAATGTAACTAGAAAGGTAATACAATTACCTGATGTCGCTCACCTTAAATTCTGACGGGACTTCAGTTGTAACACTAGAACATTGGTAACTGTGGCTCTAAGCCAGGGGTCACCAATCCTGGTCCTCGAGGGCCGGTATCCTGCATGTTTTAGATGTTTCCCTCTTCCAACACACCTGACGGTCGTTATCAGGCTTCTGCAGAGCTTGATGATAGGCTGATCATTTGAATCAGGTGTGTTGGAAGAGGGACACATCTAAAACATGCAGGATATCGGCCCTCGAGGACCAGGATTGGTGACCCCTGCTCTAAGCTAACAATAACAGACAAGTTGTTATGTTTCAGGGAGCTAACTTCATAGCCACTCGGCCTTACGTGAACAGCAAGCTAAATGTTAGCTGCTAACTGCTCCGTGGCGCTCTTTAACTGCTTAATAACACGCTGGCATTGCAGTTTATAATAACAAAACCATTAACACAGCCACGTCCCTAGTTTAGGACTAATAATATGGAGGCCTGTCCTCATAACGAACGTTAACACACTTTCTGTTGACACAATAAGGCATTGACATTGTTTTTCGTCATACACCTGCTTTTGATAAACGTACAATCGAAAATCAGATACTCGGCTTATTTCAATGTTCGTGTATTGCATTTTATTGTAAAACTTTACCTTTTCCTCAGTGTTAGCAGGTTGAACGTACAGAGGCTTAGATGGGCGTGCTGTGTTTCTGCTACTGCAGCTGCTAGTGAGAGACTGCAGTGTTGACGACGTCACGTACGCACAGCCGGCTTGTACGTCCACACACCGCTCTATAGCGTGTTTTTTGATTGGCTGTTCAGTGGGTCTGTCCACATCCCACAGTCGCTCCTAATATTTCAAGTTTTCCTTTGCAACAGCCGCTTATTCAATTGAATGAATGACTTTGAATAAATACGAATTTAGCGCGTTTACATTTTTCATAGCTTGCGGATAATAAAGATAGACTTTTTAAGTTTAGCTCAACAATTTGTTTTATTCTGGTGTGTTTCTAATTGAAAAAGAACAAAACCTTGATGATAAGTTCAAATCCAGTAAAACAGAGCATTGTGGTAATTGAAGAACTACAGAGAAAACTGAAGTATTGTCCATAGGCTGTAACTGCATTCAACAAACATCACAAGATGGCACTCATTTTACATTTTTTAAAAATAATGCTGTAGTTACGGATATTAGCCACTAGATGTCAGGACAGCTTTTCTAGAGGGTGTTTATGCAACACTGCTGCACACAAACTGAGTGAGTCAGAAGGTTCACACATACTGCGTCTGTCTGAGAAGAAACCGTTTTTTCTGTGTTCTGGAAATTTCAGCACAAAGAATGTATCAAATCCTTGTAATTATATTAAATATGTAGAATTGTATTTCAGTCTAATGATAGGGAATTGTAACTGTTGCTTAAAAACATATTGGAAAAAAAGTTTAACATTACCTTGAAGGCACTTTACTTTTGTAGTAGATGATGTGTGAGTAAACTGGCAGTATAAGTAGTATTTTCATTTATTGACATAACACAATAACAACAGCGGAAACATCATATCGCAACATCTCTATTAAATTACTCTGGAATATATTTGACACCTTTGCTCTGTTGCCTGGGCAACATAACCCCAGCCAAAGGGGATATGTCCCTGATGAGTAATTATACTGCAACCAGTCCACAAAGACATTTTAATTAACAAAGGCAGTGAAAGATCAGCGGTGAGGAAATTCATTCCATTTGTCTCTTCAATATTCTCGGTGACAGGCGAGGGTTGCATAAGCAACACATTTATTAAACAAAGCAAGAGCTGTCATTGTTTATAGCATAGAGGTAAAGTGACAAGCCACACCTTTAATCCACAAAAATGCAGTCCACGTTCACTTTACCTTTTAAAAAACAGTCCCCTTTCCCCAGTGTAAGCCATACAGTGCATTTATCCAGATACAGTAAGTACAATTCCTTTAATTTTGCAGGAGACTGTGTCTATTTCTCCAAACTAGTTACCTCATCTCTAGACGCAGACTTGATAGTACCAAATCTATCATCAAAGGCAATTGTTTACAGATGTAATCTGGGGTGAAATGATCTGTAGAAGAAAATAAAACTAGCTAGCCACAGCCAATAGGACTTTATTGTGAAAGCAGGGTGGTGATACCTTTTCTTTTCAGTGTCTGTTTTGGCTCAAGAAGTGCATGTAATTGGGCTCTTGGGCCACCCTTGAGCCTGTTTACACACTGTTGCATATAGAGTTACCACCCACCCTTTCAACGGCTGCCAGTGTCCTATTGACACACAGTAAGGCAACCGCATTAAATAATTATGCATAGGCTCAATTCTGTCACACACAGATTACACCGAAGACAATGTAGTCATGTTCTGCCTATTTAGGAAATTGAAATGTTCAGTGATTTGTTTTTGTGCAATGTGGACAGACAGGTGAGGAATGAAAGGAAACACCATCATGAAGTGTCTTTGTAAGGTGATAGGTCACCATATGACAACAGAACGACCTCAGTTGGCCTTGTCATTGATTCTACAAAAATATACTGAAGTTGACTGATAGTGAATGTTAAAATGTTTAATAACAATGGTTTGTATCAGGAAAAAGCTGACAGCTGATTAAGAGGCCAGTATCACATATGCAAAAGAATTTAGCATTGTCAATATGGTCCAACCACTAAGTCAGGCCATTCAATGCATCAGCATATCATTAGCCCCATAGTATAATTGCCTAAATCATACACTATATGGACAAAATACTCGGGACACATTGAATTCATGTGTTTCTTTTCTAATAGTGGTCTCGGCTACAAAACAGTAGTGACAAATATCATGATTTAGTTTTATATTGTGATAAATATATTGATTATTAATACTGATGTTTGATGATGAAAGTTCAATGGGAAATTTTCTTCCAAAGTGAGCTGTGAAGAAAGTAGATGTTTGGTTGTGGTAGAAAATGAAACAATAACTGTCAGAGCATGAAAAATATTTTTAGAACATTTAAAATCATAGTCATTGATTTAAAAAAAAAAAAAAAAAACTAACTAAATTAATGTTGACATAAATTAAGTTAAAACCATCTCTGAGGCATTTTGGAAGCAAAGATAACAAAGACAACAAACAAAACTAACCAAAGCATTGCAATAATATTCATCCCATGTAAATGTTATGACATTTATCTTTACTGTTTTGTATCCCAGACCTATTAGAAAAGGCACACCTGAATCCAACATGTCCCAATATTTTTGTCCTTATAGTGTATGACTTGGGTCATTATGCTTTGAGGCTAATGATATGTTGAACTGAACTTCTAACAAAATTCTTTAACCTTAAAGAAAGTGTAGGTGATTGCGGATGCATGTTTTACATTTTTTGATCTGTTATTTTCCTTAAAAGTCAGTATTTCCAGTTGAGAAGACTCATATTGCTCTGTATCTTAATGTCATTCTGCCAAGTGACGTTCCTTTATTTGATGTTTTAATTATGGTGGTAGAGAGCGCTGTCTGACACATCTATCCAAAACTTCCCATCTCTGTTCAAATAGGTTGGAACTTGTGGCTCTAAAGGACAATACTTGTGATTCACGTCCGTTTCATCAAACCAGTCTGTAACCCCTCATGACCTGTTATTATCCTTGAAGAGACCACTGTCAGGTTCCCATATACATGGTAGCCTTTCCTTTCATTCATTTGGTTCGTGTGTTTATGTATAGTATGTGTACTTGAGTATGTATATGAGTGGGAGTATGTGATTGTAACTTAAACATCATTAGTATGTTTATACATTTGTTCCTGTGTGTGTGGGCGATGGTGTTTTCTTTCTGACCATAAAGATTCATTAATCTGGGTTTGCCTGTAGGTTACCACAGAGTCTGTCAGCATAGTATATACAACGCCTCAGTATTTTCACTTCATACATGCATGCATGTCTCGTAGTTTATATATATTTTGGAGCACAGACTTTTTTTGTATCTTAACCCATAAAGACCCAAACAACTGCTGGAAACCAAATTCATCTTCTGATGTAGAATATTTCATTCTTGTTTATCCACTAATCCTATCAATACATATAAATAGTTGAAGTAAAAGGCAGTTTGTCATCTTTTCATGGTCCCTAGATATGACCCATTTGGATGTTCAGAGACTCTGTAGTAAATGTGGAAACACTGTCATCTTCTACAAGATTGATTCTCCAGCAAAACCCATGGAGTTGGATCAATGACAGTGGATGGAGATACTCGTTTTATGTTCAGTTATTATTATTTTTTTCAGATAAGTTGCTATTTCATCAGTTTTCTCTGTTTTTGATATAATAAACCTTAACTTAAATCTGAGCTTTTATGAAAATCTGCATGATAAATACCTTTTATTTAGTAAATTACCTGATTTTCACTGAAAAACCCCACAGAATACAATGGATGATATAATAAATAGTGATAAATAATTGAAGAAAGGTTAAACATAGAGAAACTGGAACTGGCACAAAAGTATCACTGGTTCTTTATGGGCTATTATATCATTGTTCTTTAAAACACAGTATTTGGTTTATGTTCCGTTAAAGATACTAGATACTCCAGTGCATCATGTAGACATGAATTCATCCGCTCCAACATGTGGCTTTGTTGTCCAAGTGAAACACTGTAGTAGCGTTTACTCCTGTTTCTCCTCCTCCTTCCCCTTTTTCTGTTACTTTTCTTCGTGTTTGCGTGGCGTGTTGCTTTGTGGTTGAAAAATTAAATGATGAGAAGGAACATCAAACAGTGGTAATTGACACTCAGAGGTAGAAGCCAGTGACACTCCCCTTTCCCCTCACAACCTCCCATTCATTCTTTAAATCTGAAAGCTGATGACAGTAAGGGATTAGATGTTATTTTTTCTTCTTTTCCTTGGCATCACGCAAAAGTAGATCCAGATGTGAACACTCTGTGCAATTCATAGACTGTGAATGTTCTTTACTACTCCAAGTATTGTACCATAAATTGTTTAATGGAATCAGTGATGACATTAACCCATAAAGACCCAAACATCCACTGGCAGCCAAAATCACTTACTGACATAGAAAGTTAAATGACTGTTGATCCACTAATTATATCAATACAAGTAAATAATTGGTGTAAAATACAGTTTGTCATCTTTTCATGGTCATCAGATATGACCCATTTGGACATTCAGAGGCTCCATAGTGAACGTAGAAACACCATCATCTTCTACAACACCGATTCCCCAGTAAAACCCATGGAGTCTGATTAATGACAGTGGATGTAGATGTTTATTTTTATGTACAGTTATTGATATCTTTGCTGAAAATCACTTTTTTTTTTTCAGTTTTCTGTTGTTTGATATAATAACCCTCAACTTTAATTTAAGCTTTTATGATACTGAATACTTGATTTTCACTGAAAAAGGCTCAATACAGAGTCTAATATTAGCATAAATGTTGAGAAATCACATAAAAAAGACTAAAAATAGAGGACAAAATCATCTGAGAACTGCCTCAAAAGTAGCACTGGGTAATTATGCGTTAAGGTATTGGTTTTTTTTGTTTGTTTTGTTTTGTTTTTATTTAGAAACAGAACTTTTTCTTTTATTAATATGCACCCACTCATACCAAAACACTGTTCATTTTCTGCCTTCACCTGCAGAGGCCACAGACCAGGGGGTTGTTGGAAGTGGCCGGCGTGAGCTGAAGTCGCTTCCCTTCATTAGTTATCTGTCGGCGTTACAGAAGAGCCAGCTGTTGTCTGATGACATGGTGAGCGGAGTGGAGATCCGCTGTGAGGAAAAGGGCAGTTGTCCTGCCGGCTGCCACCTGTGCCACCACCAGGCTGTGATGGGGGGTTCATCAGGACGAGGCCATGGAGGTAACAGCAGGAACGGAGAACAGTCCTCCCCCATCCCTGTGCTGCTGGATGTCAGCCGGGTGGTGCCTCTCTACAGCCTGGTGCAGGACAACGTCACCAAAGAGGTAAGAAACCAACATGTGAGTGTGTGTGTGTGTGTGTGTGTTCACAGAAAGAGAGGGAGAGGATCCATAAAGTCTTGTTGTATGATAAAAAGAGTCAGAGGAGATTACTTCTGGATTAAAGTAGTCAAACAAATGAATAAAATAAAATAATGACTTATGATTGGGTTAATAATCAGATGGTAAACACACAAAGTACACTATTTAGCTGTTACTAGCCAATGAGTGAGTCCATATTACATTTAATGTTCAGCATAACAATTAGCAAAAAAAAAAAAAAGATTTAAATAAAAGCAAATTAATTCAATTAAGTTAATAAAATACTTATTACAGGTTCTTGATACGTTTGCTGTCTGGCTCTCCTGTCAGCTGTTTTGTTTTAAACTATGTTCTTCCATGATAATAAATTAATATTGACAAGATATGATAAGAGATGATAAATCGATAATACATGCTACCAGTTCGAACATGAGCTAAATGCACATTTATAGCCACATTTAAGATGCCACAATACCCTTACAGTTTCTATTAAAACCACCTATTGCTATTCTACATTATATTCATAGGGAACACTGCTTCATAGAACTGTCTTACCGACAGCATCTTGGTTGGTATCTTACATCAGTAAATGGTGTTGTATTTCACAATTAACAGTAAACTTTTTACATGTTATGATGTCATTGGTACATGGTTTAGCGTGACTGATTAAGGGACAAGATGAAATAAACCGAGCAACTAACAAGATCGGAGATTTAACAGCATCAGCCTTGCCAAATCATGAGCCAGAATCAATATCAACATATGCACACTGTTATAACGTCTAAGATCTTTAAGTGTTTATTAATGATGATGTTGACAGGTATAAATGCTTTTCATGAAAACTTATGAACCAATGTGATCTGAGGTTGAGTAGATGTAAATTGAGCTCACTATTTGGTAGATAACAGGCCACATGTCCATGTTTTATGTTATAGCATCTTATGAATGATATATAGAGTGATTGTAATTGAAGTCACTTGATTATAAAACCTTTATAATAGTGTACAGCAGTGCTAGAAATGTGATATGTAATAGATGTAATGGTATTGATATAAATATTTGACATCACAAATGATATGATTGAATTAGCTTACCTTTATTTTGATATTTTGTTAGCCTCATAGAATAATTAGAATAATAAAAAAAAGTCATACACACTTTATAGACCAAAGCATTGGGACATGTTGAATTCAGGAGTTTGTTTTTTTTTCTAACATGGGTCTGGGATACAAAACAATCATGATAAATCTCATAATATAGTTCCATAGTGTGAGAAATACCACTGCATTAGTTAGTTTCATTTAAATGGTTATCTTTGCTTCCAAAATGCCCCAGAGATGTTTTTTTACTTAATTTCTCTCAACATTGATTTTGTTTTTTTGTTTTTTTTAATGATTAAGTGATTTCAAATGTTCTACCTCTAAATTTTTTAAATATTTTTTCATGCTCTGACTGTAAATAATACATTTCTACTATAACTAACCATCTACTTTCTTCATATCTCACTTAGGAAGAAAAATCTCAGATTAAACGAATACAAATATTGATGCTTATAAACTGCATCTCACTTAGGTAGGAAAATGTTGCATTAAATTAATGCAAATGTTGAAGTTTATAAACTATGCCAACAAAAATATTGGCACACATTATGGATATAGCTTGTAAGATGTCCTGTTCAGGTTGATTTCTGGGGTATTTTGGAAGCAAAGACAACAATTTAAACCAAACTACCTAATACAATGATATTTATCCCAATATAAAACTATATTACGACATTTATCATTATTGTTTTGTATCCCAGACCCCTGTCAGAAAAGAAACACCTGAATTCAACGTGTCCATATACTTTTGTCTATATTGTGTAAAACTTGGGCAGTTACTGTATGCTATGAGGCTAACGATTTTGAAGCCAGCATTTACTGTGCTACCAGTTCTTTTCTGTGTTTGTTTTTGTATTATTTTATTGGTGTGCAGTGGTGCAACAGAGGTGTTTTTCCAAACCTTGTTTTCCTCCCACACTCCTTCCTCCTACAGTATATTTTCCTTATACTCACACCATGTGGCAGGAGTGGTGTAATCCTTTCATAAAGTGTAGCTGCAGTTGGAATAAATGTCCTCTAGGTGGCATTAGTACGTTAACTTTACCCATTGGTAATGAACACTGTAATACAGAGGGCATAAAAAAGATGACATCATGGTTTTCTCTCCTTGTGGGGAAGTCAGTGTGTACATGTGCAAGATATATATATGTGTGTCTGTGTCTAAACAAGCACACACAGCTGAATGCAGTATCACATGTTGTGTTTATGATTCATCCTGTGAGAGACGTCTTCGGATGTTTGTGAAAGTTAATCTTATCAGATTGCTTTTCCGTAAGGTAATTTTAGCAGTGGGCTCTGGCTTCACTTGACATTTAGTTTACCACATTTTGCTCTGTTTTGACTGAATACTGACATTGTCTAGCTACCTTACATCTGCTGCATGTGGTCTATGTGTGTGTGTGTGTGTGTGTGTGTGTGTGTGTGTGTGTGTGTGTGTGTGTGTGTGTGTGTGTGTGTGTAAACCATCACTGAACTGTTTGCAGGTGACTCACACCCAACACACTTGCATGTGCACACTCTAGGGAGCAGACTGATTCACACCCCCCTTCAACCCCCCAATCAAGCATCTAATTACCTTACCTTCTGAAATTACTGCGGGCAACAACAATACTAGAGGCAAAAAAAAGATGAACACACACATTTAAATACACATCCACTCATAAACACACACGCACACACACTTACAAAGCCCCCCTGTACGTGCCGCCCATAACAAGCATCGCAGCCCCAAAGAAAAGGAGGCACAATCAATAGCAGACGGTCCCTAGTGGGCCTCATCAATAGCTAAACGTGAGGGAGAGCAAAATGTCCCCCACCCCTCTTTTCCAAACACCTCACTGTCCATTCCCTCTTTCTCCCTCACCCCTGCCCAGCCTATGGTCTTGTGGAGATGTAAGGAGTGAGATGTATGAGGAGGAGGAGAAAGGGGTTAGACTGCAGTGGATCGCTTCGGCAAGCCCTTCTAAGGTAGCTTGAGGCAGGATTATTAGCTTCTTATTGATGTCATCGACCTCTAGGGAGGGAGGGGAGTCCATCACTCTGCTCCTCTTTTCCTCTTTCTCATCTTCTCTTGGCTGCAACTGCTGCTGCCTCTTGTCTGAATGGCACATACATATATTATATTAAAGACCAGCGACACGACAACTTAACCAACTACCCACTCTCATATGCATGTATATGAACGAGCAGATACAGTGAATGTTTCCTACCACGTCATTTCGCTGTATAATAAACTCACCTCTGTCTGATGTTTAAACCCAGTCATAAACATATTTCCACTCTGCACTTTACTGTCCATATTACTGAAAAAATCCATTTGAGTTTGCACATTTCAGTTTATTGTAGCACCTCAGTTTTTAATTGTCCAAATTTGCTACTGGTTCTGTTTTTATACTTCAAATGTATTATGTATAGTGCGTTTGCTCTTGTATTATATTATTATTATTCTTATATTGTATTTTTACTGTACTACTATACTACATCTATCTATCTATCTATCTATCTATCTATCTATCTATCTATCTATCTATCTATCTATCTATCTATCTATCTA
>JAQQZY010000005.1:54744140-54756205 GCA_030068375.1 Ostorhinchus rueppellii
TATCTATCTATCTATCTATCTATCTATCTATCTATCTATCTATCTATCTATCTATCTATCTATCTATCTGTTTTTTTCTCACATGCACTTCTGTGATGTGGTTGTATATTTTTTTTAATCCAAAATCCCCCAGAAACAATCAAACCACATGCACAGTTGCCCAGTTTATGAGCTTTTACCTACATCCATATGCCTATTTGCCTACCAGGCTTCCACAGACCTGTCACTCTTTCCTCTCCCTCCCTCTCTTTTCTCAGCTACCTGCATCTTTCATTGGCTGCTTTCTGGCTGCCTATCTGTTTGACAGGATGTGTCATGTCCTATCAATCTACTCATTATTGGGCCAGAGGGGGATAGTGTTACAATGTGAAATTACCTTTTTTCTTGGAAAGACATACCAGGACAGTGAAGAAAGAGAATGAAATAGGAGAAAAAGTGGCGTTATGGTCTTCAGTTTGTTCTGTCAAAGACAAAAAATGATGGTTTTTTTTCTGAGTGGTTTGGAAATGTGGAAAAAAACAATACTTCTTTGGCTAATCATATTATTCAGCAATTTCCCCTGTTTTTTCCCTTTTCTTTTATTTAAAAACATGACATATTGTGTAACTTCTAACTTTGTTAGAAATTCATTGAGATATCAGTCAATGATGCATGGAAGTATTAAGATATATCTATACTTACCGGTTAAGGTTTATTAAAGCGCCGAACATCACATGGGCTGTTTTAAATGAATGTTTCTAGCAATGTGTACGGAACTGTGCATGACTTTGCTGAGGTTATGAGCTCAAGCTTCTGGTATTTGCATATACAGAATGATGCAGACTCCATTATTATGTTTTGCATTTGGAAGAAAAGTTTTGAGGTTTATTCCCTCTTTGTCTTGGTTGTTTAATACTTCTCAATTTGCTCTGTTTTCAGGCTTGGCTTGCTTTAAACCTGGTTTTGACTTTGAATTCGACTGGAACCAGTCTTGGAATTGACTTGGACTCGACTAAGGTGGTCTTTGCTCACGGGCATGACGTGTGCATGCGAATACACACGCACACAAATACTCGGCTGTTTTAGTGCCAGAGAAAAATACCTCAGTGGGTGAATAAATAAGCTTACGTCTGTGGGGCTTGCCAGTAGTCCTATGTCCGGTGACTGAATTATGGCAAACCTTTTGAACAAATTGGTTGTGAGTGTAATGGGTCAGAATGCTCTATATCTTGACGAGTGGTTGCTGTCATGCTCTCACCAGAAGCCTGTATTGCAGCCCTTTCCAGGGCCATAGACCATTTTCAAAAGGGGCTAAATAGACCCTTCTAAAGCAGCATCATATGTAGCATTTACAGTAAAAACACAATGACCAACACACATGTCCATTATAAGTTTCCTGTGTTATTTTTATTTATTTTGCAACTATCAGTTAAGTTATTTGAAAAGATATTGATACTTCCATCAATGTAACTAATTTTAAGAAAACCAAGACATCCAGTATGTCCCTGCCAGCATTTTTCCACATGGCTCACTGTAGATTATCAAGCAGTTTTAATAGTATAATTAATTAACCTAACCATTTACAATGGAAGTTTCACAAACAGACACATCACTTCAGTACCAAGGAGAGCGCTCAGTTCCATACACTACAATGGCTGTGTTCGGAATCACATACTTAACATAACACTACATGTTATTTTCTACACTGCAGTATGCTGTATGTGAACATCAATGCAGTTTATTACGTGTTACATGTCCAACAGGCTCATCACCATAGATAGTGACCTGTCAGTCCATCATAGATATTTACTGAAATTTATGTTCCTTTTTTTTTTTTGTTGTTTTTTTTTACATTGATAGCTCAATGAAATTATTCACCATCCTTTGTCTGTGTCTACCAAGTGTTAGTTTGCATATTAACCCATTTGAATATTTCACATCATAGGAATTGCATCTGCTTATATTTGGAGTGACTCTTGTCCCCTTCACCATACAGCCACTTTAGTCCACACTTCCTGTGCTGTATAGCCATATTTAATGTGTGTAAATAATAATGACCAACTCCAGGCCAATCTTCGCCATGGCAGGTGCTAGTAATGTACCGACTAAATTATGGTCTGCCATTATTCAAAAGAAGAAGAAAAGGATGACTGTAATGCATCATGGGATTCGGTATACCGCATAAATACCTCAAGTGGCATTCAAGAGGTATTCTTGACATACTGTAGATTTTCACATTACATGCTGTGCACTACTGACTACTTTTAGTCTGTATAATGGTAGTATGTAGAGTATGCCAAATATATACCAAACTCATTTGTATATTGTTTGTAGTCATCCAATGCTCTTTGATTGTACAGAAACACTAATAATCCCATGAATATTGTAATGCAATGTAAAACAAATGAAATTTCATGAACTTTTGCACAAATAATACATCCTCGAGAGCTGACTCACACTTTCTTATGCTTTTTATATTTCATGTTCCAGTTTTTGGTGATATATGAAGACAGATTTTGCTGCACAAAGAAAATCACAGACTAACGAATAAGCCAATTTAATTTTTTGGAAAGGTCAGGGCAAATAAGCTTAAGGCATTCTCAGTCTGCACTGGCACTCCAACAGATCGATACCTGATTGTTGAGGGTTCATTGAGGGTCTGGCACCCCACCACTACCACCACCACCAACAACAACAACCTCTAGGTAAATGAATGCTCCATTTGCCCCCAGTGTCCAATTTCCAGGAAGTACTACTTCTGATAAGATTCCTAGAAGCAGCCTTTTGAATGTTTTGTTAACACCATTAGGCCTGAATGATTGGAAAGCCACACACACACACACACACACACACACACACACACACACACACACACAGAGTTAGGTCACCACTGATGGTGTCCTGTGCGTGCTGACTTAGACTCTTTACCACTACTGGTGATCATCTTATAAATCAATACTGTGGGCCAGCTGGCTAGTGTTTTCATGTATTAGCCTCTGAAAACAGACAGTAATATGGTCAGCTTGGACTAGACAAACAGATTAATACATTAAAAAGGTCACAATAGCCTCCTTTCCCTTCTTGTAAGTCACGACAAGCTTCTATGAAAGTGAAAGGTCCAAATAGTATTTTGGTGCCAGTGAGTCTGCAGGGTCTAAATGACGTCAAGAGTTGGAATTTGCGGCTGGAGTTGTTGCTGATGCTCAGTGGCCTGGCAGCTTACTGATCTTGTCTTCTGTTCAAAGTGGTGTGTGTGTGTGTGTGTGTGTGTGTGGGGGGGGGGGGGGGGCGTGATGACATTTCAGCTCAATTTGTTCTGTATCAATAAGGTCAATGGAGATGAATTGTGGCATATTTGTGAAACGGTAGAACTGTGTGTTATTGTAACCATAGGAGCATCACCAGTTCCTGAAAGCAAATCTGTCATGACTGCTCAGAAAATGTCTTACGCTGGTAAGACACACATTCGCTGTTCAAAGAGGACGTTTTTTGTCAAAACACTTGTTTTACTAACATGAAGCTTAATGGATGAGGTTTGTTGCTTAACACTATCTGGGTAACCCACAGTGTATATAGATCTATCTGTATGCTGGGAAATGCATGATCTGTGGTTAATCAATAAAGTGTAAGGTATCATCTGTTCCTCAGCCGTGACTTATCTAGTAACTGCAATGCACACATGGTACTCCGGGGCTTCTTACTTAAAGGTTTTCCTTCGTGACCTAAGTCTTTCTTTCCTCTCACCAGTAGGTCTATACTTCTGTCTTTACAACCACATACTTGACATGTAAGCACTTAATGCACATTAGTCAACTTTCACTTTTTTCGCTTTGCTTTAAACCCACATATCACTGCTTTACCTCTTGTGCCCCCCACCCAAGCTCCCACCTCATTTTCTGAACCACAATTAGATTCCCTGTTTACCCAGTTGAGACTGGCTTGCATTACTCTTCAAACATAAACACAGCAGTAATCGCTTTGTCTATTTTTCACATGTGCAGCCATGCAATCAAGCGTGCAGACCCATATGGGGTTTTTCTAGGAATCTGGTGGTGGTAAACGCATGATGGTCCTGTGGTCTTTCTCTCTCTCTCTCTTGCCCCCAGCATCTCATATTTGTCTAGTCTGTGTGCGTGCATAGACCGAGAGTCCAGGTTTTTCTTTTTGCTTTTGTCTGTGGCCTGCTTCCCATTGACATGAGGTGGCAAGACCCCTGCTGCTGTTGTGTTCTGGCAGCAGTTAGCCAACATTGGTTCAGGAAAAGGGGGAGAGAAATGTAATAACCTTTTTCCCCTTTTTGGTTTTCCAGGGGGTTATTATATGGCCATGGATTACAGTGTCCCCCACCCCCTGTAACTGCTTATTCAGCAGGCTTTTTTAGAGGAGCCTTGTATTTGAGAATAAATAATAGGAAAGCCTTGAGTGCTAAAGGGTCTTAATCCTGTCCCAGAGTAAAGTCGGGAATCTCCTTTTTCATACATTTGCTTCCTTGTAGAGACAGGCTCATTAATCAGTTTACACAAGACATTTGTGAATTCAAAGTAGAAGGTTCTGGCACAACTTCACCTATTTCCGAGGTGCACTGAAAAGGGGAAAAACTTCAAGAACGCAAAGAAATTCAGCAATACTTGTTTTATAGAACAACTTTATTTAACTCTATTGTTAGATCAATGCATTTTGGTTTGTCATCTCTGTGTTGATCATCAGAAAATAGCTGATTTAAATGAAATATAAAGCCAGAAAAAAAATCCCCAAACTTAAAAAAAAAAAAGGCAAGGAAGCAACCAGTCCTATATTCATTCATTCAGTCAGTCAGTCAGTCACTCAGTCAATCAGTCAATCATTCATTATCTGGACCTGCTTTATCCTCACTAGGGTCACAAGAGTCACTGGAACCTATCCCAGCTACTTATGGGTAAAGGCGGGGTACACCCTGGACAAGTCATCAGTTCATCACAGGGCTGACATACTCTCACATTCACACCTATGTACGAGCAATTGAGGTTAACCGATTAACCTTGTCAGTCCACGTCTTTGGATGGTGGGAGGAAGCCGGAGTACACTTGCACCACTGTGTTGTCCCATATATTCACTAATGAGGTGCCTGCAAAGAGGGGCTGGACATATGGGGAGTGGTTCCATCATCCCAGGTTAGTAGGACAGGCAAGCACTGTCAGAAAGAAAATAATCCATCATCAGTGTTTAACCTGGTCTTTCAGTATATTCTGGTAGTCAGCTGACCTCATTACTGGACCTAGACCTGAGCAAATGAACCAACCCTGGATCATAACACTGCCCCTGTCAGCTTATACTGTCGGCACTAGGAATGATGGGTATGGATTGATCTGCCTCTCTTCTCATCCTAATGTATTCATCATTCTGCAACAGGGTCAGTCTGGACTCATCAGACCACATGACCTTTACCATTGAATTACAGTCCAATCTTTATGATTTGTATCAAATTGATAGATGTTTCAGAAATGAAAAGCTACTCAAAGAATCTGTTAGAGTTAAAAAAAACTTGATGACATATATTCACCACTTCTGAAATTATCAAAGGCATAGTACTGCTATTAGTACTACGACTACTATTGCTGTCTGTGGAGTTAAATCCACATGGCACCCTGCAATGCACTGGCGACATGTCTAGGGTGTACCACGTCTTAGCCCATAGGTGACAAAGACAGGCACCGACACACCCCATGACCAAGCAAGAGGACCAAGTACTTCAGAAAACAGATGGATCAAAATCCAAATCTTTTGCAATGTTGGACTTTATTGGCTGGAATACAAAAGCTCAAAGAAATATTTTTTTTTTCCCACCTAGATTTTTTTAGGATTAGATTTTTCTTCAATTCCACATTGTTTGATTAATTACTTTAGGTTTGATGTTCAGTAAATTAAGTTTACTTCAATGTTCAGTTCAAGCAAAGTTCATTTGGGATGTGCTTAATTCAGTGTAAGAATTTTGTCAGGGATGGTATTGGCAGATGAATCTGCTTTCTGCTTTTCCCTCTTTTATATTGGCTTCAGTCGACCTCAACTACCTTGTCTCTTCCTTGTATGTTTGTGCTGTTGATTTTTGGTCGCCCCGTCGGTCCCCCCCCCCCCCCCCCCCCTTATTTTTTTGTACTCTGCTGCTCATTTAGGTCACTTTTACTCCCTGGATCTTTCACTGTGAGTGAAAGCAAGAGACACTGGTAGAAGTGTAGAAGTCAGTTCCCATGAAAGTTTGTTGAGCCTTCTTTACAGCTAACAATGCAGTGTTGTGGAAATGCTAACATCAGCTTCAGAGTGCATATCCTGACTCTTTTTTTGGCTAAGCTATGTGCCTTTCTGGTCAAGACTATGACCAAAGTCATCTCAAATGTCACTCCAACTAATCAACACACTGCAGAAATCTCCCTTTGGCATTTCTCCAATGAAAGGAAACAACCAACTGTGGACATAGATCACTAACTCAAGTGTGTGTTGTTTCGCATCTTTGCATATTCCCATGCCTGCACACTATACACACAAAGATGCCTTAAAGATGTGTGTGGTCTCATCAGTTCCTTTGCTTTGGAATAAGTGAATGTCACGGTGTATTGGAAGAAAGGAGTGGGCCCTCTTTGCTTTTTGTTGGATGCGTGGTACCGACTGATAATGTTTCCGCATGGTTCCAGTGTCCTATTTTTGTGACCATGATCAAGCACATCTCCAAAGTTGTCTGCATGAGGCAGCACTGCCAACCGGTTAGAGCACATAAATAACGGAGGGCTCTATTGATCCATAGTGTGGCAGGGGGAGCTAGAGTGCTTGTGAACTCCCTTGAACTCCCTCTCTATCATGCCTGTGGCTGTAGGGAAAGCCCTGACATTATACTTTATTGCTTTGACGGTTATATTGGCATTTTTCTGCCTTTTAGAGGATGACTGAGCTTCTGCCTTTGATTTTTCTTTCACCCATTAATGAAGCAGCATGCCGAGATGTTGGGAGATGATGTCATCTTCTTACATCTCCCCTCAGCCCTCCCTCCCTCTGTCCAATCCCTCCCTCCCTCCCCCTGCACAGACAGACCGATAGCGAAACAGACAGATCCGCACACTCACTCAATGGAACAGGAACAAGAGGAGGTGAAGAGTGTCACAGTTTTCACACCTCCATCATAAAAGTCACAGTGCATCCATGATATCACAGTCTAAGCTTGTCAATGTTAGGGGTGGTGTTTCTGCCTTCCAGTAATTGGGAATGGTGGTTATGAAAAGGTCACTCTGTGTATGTGCATGAGTGTGTATGTGTGTACCCAGGCTTCTACCTTTGTGAGATGCATTTTATGTTTGATTTTGATCTTCAATGTGCCAAAGAAAAAGTATTAAAGTGAGGCTATGATTTGATCGTTTGTTGATGCTTTTATGGATAGACAGATGAGTGTGTGTTATATGCCTGTGTGTGTGCCTGGATATGGAGTGGCCTGTTGGAGGAGGTGGGCAGGATGTGAGATGGTGGGGGTGGAGTAGGGAGAGATGGGCAGGGAGCACATGTTCTGGGAGATAATTGCATTTGTTCTCACCTGTTACCCTTTACAGGCCTTCAAGAGCGCCACAATGAGCTCATACTGGTGTGCTGGAAAGGGCGATGTCATTGATAACTGGTGTCGCTGTGACCTGAGTGCCTTCAGCAAAGATGGCCTGCCTAACTGCAGTCCCCTCAGGCAGCCAATGTAAGTGTGAGATGACAACATGACACCTAGGAATCCATGCACAAGAGAGATTTCATGGATGCATGCACTGATGCACCGCAGGCACACTCGCATGTGCACACAGACACGCACACGCATACACACTTACTGTACCTGTCTCGCCCAACTCCTGGGGCGCTCGAGAAAGTTGTAGACACAAGCACAGTCCCTAAAGTTCTAATAGCTGTCAGTCGGCCCTTACACCCCTCTGAAAAGAACATGCTCTCATTCAAGGTGTCCTAATAATACTCTGGAGGCATTTGTGACTCATCCACTCCCACTATTGTTACACTGCAAACTTTTAAAGACAAAGTCAAAGAGCCTTCAGAGGATATGAGAGCCTTTAATTAAAGATCGGAGGTAAAGTATGCCTATATTTGCTAGCATAACTATATGATAAAAGTATCAGCACCACTTGAAAATAATGAAACTTCACAGGAATGGGAGAGGCAATGCTTCATGTGTAGAGCAGTGAACTGTACACTATATACTGTGGACTTCTCAAAGGGTTCATTTGGATTTTTTATAATAGGGTTGTATCAGGCATGTTCAGAGAAGCAAACAAGAGAACAGTACTGGCATCAAAACTGTAACTACTGCTGTAGAAAGGCTATCACAGCAAAAAATATTTCAGCCTAAAAAACAAACCTAGGAACTTATTTTAAATAATATTCCCTTTGTATCAATTGTTGCAAATTAACATCAATCCGTTTCCATCCATTTACGGAATAAGCGGAGCTAGTCTATTTATTCCCCCAATGCTGGTTGGGCCATATTCTGCACATATCTAATCAGGCATCTCTATAAAACCTGTTTTTATTACTTTTTCATTACTATCGACCACTATGCCTGTTGTCGCAAATTTGCATCATAACCAAATTTCTATCTATTTTATGTGTTACAATCAAATTAACAATCTTTGCTTAAATTGCCATCTGCTTGAAAGCAAAAAAGACAACAAAAAAACCCCACAAATAACTTATGTTTTAACTTGTACATTAATTCAGGAGTTAGGGGTTAAAACAATATTTACGTATTTTTTCTTGTCACATTTTTTATGTATTTTTTTGTCCTGTTACATTTATCATGTCATTTTCATTGCTTTTGTCAACAGCTGGCCTACTTTACATTTTTAGAGCTCCTTGGCTTTTCCACTAACCAGCAGTGAATATTTAAAGCTTTCCCGTGTGAGGAGAAATTAACAATGCTTCTGAACGTGCACCAGTGCTACGGCCTCAATAATTCAGTATACATTAGAATAACACATAACATGATAAAATTAATGATAAAGACGATAGAACAGATCACACAGACAATGTAATATGGTAAAATGGGCAGAAGACTTTCACAAATGTCCATAACTTGTTGATATGTATACACTGGGACGTCTTTGATGACCATTGGGACCCAGACTAACCACAAGGTATCGGTATCTGATTCTGATCCGGACATACTTTAAGTCTGACGTTATGACTTTATGAAGACATAGATGCACTTTTCACAAAGTTCTGCATCTTAAAGTAAAAAACTGAACTTCTGCTGTGATGCCAGACTCTGAAGATTCAGTAGAGACCGACTTATAGAGACCTGGTAGCCTAGTCACCGTAATGCTAATGGCGAGTGATGCAGAGCAGTGACGCCTTGACATCATGTTGAAAGGATCTTACATCTTTTGTGTTGCTGTTATTGTTTATATCTATGGCTTTTAAATTGATTTCATGTTGTTCCATCTTTGATATCAGCTGTCTGTATCCTATTCAAAGTTACCCCTGTCTCAATTGGTGTCTTATTTTTGGTATTATTTGTTTTAATTTGTAAATTTGGATCCAAATAAACCAACAACCAGCCAATGGAATCAGACTGTGGAATCATTCACAGAGTAGAATACAAACCTCTGCCAAAGCAGCAACACTACTACTTCAAAACTTACATTCATTTTTTATTTATTCATAACTTTATTTTGTATTCTAGACAGAAGTGGTCCAAAGATACCTCAAAATGTGAAGTGCGTTTTTATACAAACTTGCAATATGGGGATGTTTAAAAAACTACTGACTAAGATCTTAACCTTTGACCTTTCAAAGTCAAGAATTTTGCAGCACTAGATCTGGATAATATACAGTACATGCACATAATGAATGATAATTAAATCAGACAAGACATGGTAGAGAAAGGATTTTACAAAAACCCTTGTGCAAGTGGACAGATGAGAATATTGGGCGTGTTGCAAATTGTTCCATTTTGCCGCCATTATGATCAGATGAATTCTCACGGAAGAAATCATCAGAGGGATTTTGTCCCACAGGCAGTAGGTACACTTAAACTGACTTAAACTGCTGTATTGTAGGCTGTTAAAATATATATTGCCCCACTGCCCCTGTTGACAGCAGTACATTGCTTAGTTTATGCTACTCCTGTCTGCTTTATTCACTGCCATCTATTGCAGAAAAGGAACTTACATACCATTTGAAAAGTTCTCAAATAACCCCTCAGTATCTTATTCACTTGTACAGAGTAGCCATGGCTGAACCTCATATCAACTGTCATGAACATCAATCATTCACTTTTTTTTTTTTTTTTTAAACAAATTACAGATCGGAGACTTTTATTCGTTGATGCAGGCCGTATGAAAAACACGTGTTTTTAAGTCAGTCCAGCAGCCATCTGGAAGCCGCCTCTCTGGCCAGAGCTGGAGTGTAAAGCCAGTAATAACCTGCAGAGCTTGTGTTATTTGTCTTGAAGGAAGAAACAAAGTAGAGTGTTTTTATGAAAGGACGACCTACCTTTTCTCATGCCATTGTCATAAATACAGCTGGAGGGCAGGCAAGTGGAAATATTTTTTTTCTTTTATCTCTTTGAAGGATTAAAGAAGGAAAACTGCACAAGGAACACTGCTGGAGAACAGGCGGCATTGGAATGTTGTTTTATTTGAAGCCATTGTGTTGTCCTGTGAGATATAAGCAGAGATGTGAAGGTTTTTATGACTCCAGCAGGACATGGGATTGTCCAGGATTACATGCACACATTCTAGGCTTAGATGCACACTTTAGGGATCAGATACACACATGCACATGTAGACTTTTATTTCAAATTCCAGATGTGGGCTAAAAATACAAGTTTTTATTGTCATGTACTCATTTACTTAATGCTATTAATGTATTTTTTTTCCTAATTAGTTTGCGCCTAGCTCCATACCTGGAGCCCTCAAGCACAATGGTGGCCCTGGAGTGGATGGATGTGGAGCCTCTGATTGGCTGCAAGATTTCTGACTATATCATCCAACATAAAAGAGTGGAAGACCCCTCAGAGCCAGAGGTCTACACAGGTAACTCCCACCTGGGATCATGTGCTTTTTGTAACTTCATTTTTCAGATAAATACAATGTTTTGAGCATTTTTTATTTTTCTTTTTTCAAAGTCAGATCAGGTTCTCTGATGATTACAAACTGCCTTATGTGCTTTGTCCAGACAGGCCACTGTTTGTCACATGGTTTCCCTCAACTGCCTAAAGGCATGAAAATTAGGTGGACTAGAGATTCTAAATCAGGGGTGTCAAACTCATTTTAGTATAGCCTAATATCATATAAAGTGGGACGGACCTGTGAAATAATATAAATAACAGGATAATAACTTTAGAGTGAAAATATTTAAATTCCATAAAGAAAATGTTTACATCTACAATTTGTACTTGAACATACTGTAATTATATATTGGTTCTGATTTATTTGTTAACATCACTGATATATGATTACTGCTCTTATTTCTAGGAGCTAATTCCAGTTTCTGATCTGTATGGTTATCTGTTCATCTTTTTAGTCCTTGGTTTGGATCATTTAACATTTTGTGAGGGACTTCCGGTATGACGAACATGAAATAGGACACATTTTGCTCTAGCTCCTGTTACTTTTAACTTTAAAACCTACCTCTGTCATTTTTTCATGACTGGATATTTGTTCTTAGGGTATGTGGTTTTTTTGTTTGTTTGTTTTTTATTTTTTTGCTACTTGGCACTTTTGCTTCTTCATGACACCTAAACTTGCCAAGGCAAGTGGAAAAAAAAAAAAAAAAAGCTGGAGGCCATTGCTGCTATTAGCAATATTAGCAAAGCTGATTTAGTAGCCTCATTAGCTGAACTCAAGACATCCCTGCTTGCTGAGATTTAAAAAATGTTTCAACAAAGTGAATGGGAAAGTAGATGGACTCCAGGAGACTAAATCATTATGGCAAGTATCTGGATTCTCTTTAGTAACACTGATGAACTGTTATTCCAATCACAAGAAGCAAAACAAGAAAAACTAGAAAAGCACTTGGAGAGCGCAGACCTCCGCCAAGCTTATTGTGACTCCCATCCAACAGTCGTACTTTTT
>JAQQZY010000005.1:54759227-54774438 GCA_030068375.1 Ostorhinchus rueppellii
TCCAGAATGCAGGATTTCTTCCGGATCATCCTCAAACTTTAATCAGTTCTTCCTTGTGCCATTTCCAACAGTTCCTGAAAATTTCATCAAAATCCATGTATAACTTTTTGAGTTATGTTTCTAACAAACAAAGTCGGTAACAAACAAACAAACGCACAGTAAAACATAACCTCCTTGGTGGAGGTAATGACTAAGAAATGACAAAATGAGTCGAGCTATGACACGCAGAACTTGCATAGATGTTGATGGTAGGATATGTCACACCATATGAAATTAAAACCTCGAACATTGGTTCAGATTCTCCGGTGTGAACACTGTTACTTCATGAGGCTCATTGTAATTCAAGATTCAAGATGGGATGGAGAAAGCTTCAAATATGTAAAGTTACAAGAAGTTCATTGAAGAAGATGAAAATAGTGTTCTCAGACAGAGCCAGGACAAAAAGAGGATGTCAGAGAAAGGGTGATTAAAAAAAAAAGAAAGAAAGAACCTGGTGAAATGAGGTGGTCTGGAAGATGCAGGCTTTCTGGCTTTAGTCATTGAGGAGAACGGACAGGCCATCCATCACCCCGGGAGGAGTGCTGATGAAGCCTGGTCACCAGCAAGGGGAGAGAGGGTACAGACAGCTAGACCCGGGTGATGCTGGCAGAGGTGAGGGAGGAAGTGGGCAGATGGTGTGGGGTGACTCACTCTGCTATATGCCAGTCAATACTATTAATCATGTCATTACACACAGTCTAATACAGATTAGAAGTCATTGTCCTCATCTTTTGCCTTCTTTTCCATTTCAGTCTGGTGGTGTTTATCTCTGCCTGATAGTACCATTGTTCTACCATCTAGACAAAGCTGCAAAAGAACTTTAGAGAGGTTAGCTTTGAGAAAAAACTTAGCATGAAAGCTAAAAGCAGTATAAATGATGTGGGGGTTGGGTTATTAATTAACACTTAAAGACCCCAAATCATCTACTGATCTAAAATATTTAATAACTACTGAACCATCAATACATGTAAATCATTCTGGTAATGTATAGTTTGACAGCTTTTCAGCAGCATCACGTCTTTTTGCATCTTTTTGTCTTCTATGCATCCTTAGTCTCTGTACTGAACATGGAAACATTATTTTCTTCTGCAGCACTGAGCCTGTTTACATGACCATAAAAGTCCAATAACTGGGAGTTATCAGATAATTGTAATAACGCATAAATACAAGAAATGCAGTAATCAAAAAACCCTGGTTTAGATGCTCTAGTCCATTATCTGATTTCTTTCAGAGTACGTTCGTACAAAGCAATGGTAGACTTACATGTCCTGTTGTCATTTGCTCACATTAAACTACATAACTTCCGTTCTCTATTATTTTAATGTGTTTACAGATGCAAAGACATAAATGAATGCTGTTGTCTGCTGTTATCTGATAAAGTATACTGTATCAGATTATACTGTTTACATGATCACTTGAATAATCTGATATCTCCAGAAACTGGAAAATGATCGAAACATTGGTGTGAATGTAAACCCTGATTCGCCAGTAAAACCCTTGTTGTTGGCGAATGATTCAGTTTTTTTCTGTTTTGATGTAATAACCTTTGAATTTACTGAGCTTTTATTATCACCTACATGGTAAATTAAACACAGGAAAATACCTGATTCTTACTGAAAAAATGCAATGGTGATATATGGTGGTAAATCACTTGGTAATGGTCACTTATGGATAGAAATTCATTTGGTCATCACCACAAAAAAGGTTTTGTCTTTATGAGTCAAAGGCTATAGATTGTGTTTCTGGGCAAATATGTAGTGTATACACGTGTCAAGGCAGCCTCCACTTTAACTATAAATACTTACGACTGTAACTACTTAAAACCTCCATTGTTCTCTAGAAGAGGGGATCAATATGCCTGATACAAACTTGGAAGTAATTGCAAGGGTAGATTTATGAAATATTTGGGCCCTCTTAAAGTAATGAGATCTTGTTCCCTGGACTCAGCAACTAAAAGGGCATAGTGTTTTCAAAGTATCATTTTCTCACACTTACTCCAACTTATTTAGAAATTGCTGGATTTATGCTCCCTTTTACCCACAGCTGACTCTGTATTTAAAGGCCATATCTGATGCAAATTTTGAAGAAACTCTTCATAATAAAACCAAAACCTGAAGTAAATACAGTGTTAAGTCCACTTGGTAAAATTCAGCCTTGGACCTCAGTTACCTTGTGGATCAAACTCACCCATTGATGGATGGTTTTTTTCTCAGCAGTCCTCCCCTTGACTTTCACTATAGGCACACTCATTCCCCTGTTGATGCTGCCAATGAAACCAACTTTCTGCTGCTGGCCACTGAGCAGCTGTAATGGAGCAGTTTGGGGATAAATACTTTGCTCGCGGGCACCTTGGTGGTTTCTCTGGAAAGCAAGTGTTTCTCTCCCTCATTTTCCCTGTTCATATTTTCCAAGACTGTGTGATGATTTTAAGCAGTAAGCTTGCAGTCAGGCCTTCTTCTCTATCATCTTTTAAGGGTGGGGGCACACTGAAGGATTATTCGGCTGATTTACAATAAACCATTTTTGACAATCTGGACAATTATGGGGTAAAACCTGATCCAAAGCTTAGTCATGGCTGATAGTTGGCAATGTAGGGTATCGTGAGGACTCAAATTCAGTTTTACCATATTAAAAGGGGAAAATTAGGAAAAAGAAAGATTTACCTTTATACTGGTAAGCACAAAGCTGTTATTCATGGTAGTATTTTAATCTTAATTACAGTAGTATTTTCAGAATGTTAATGTATTATTATTACAACTCTATGTACAGAATTCAACTGAAGCACAATGAAACCATAGTACAAGATATATTTTTGTAGTGTGAAGCGAAATCACTGCAAGATCAGTGGTTAGATCTAAGAGCCAGACCCACAAATGAATTGTGAGACCTGTGTGGCCACTAAACTGGTGCAAATTAGAGAAAATTACAACATATAATTCACAACATACTGGCGAAGGGTAGACTTCCCTCCAAAATCTACAGTCAGACATGGCAGGGATTGGAAAAACAAAGAGGCTGATCTCTAATTTTCAGCGTCTTAAAATAAAAATGACTGATGACTGGTGGAGATCAGGCTGCTTTATCACAAACACTTTATTAGCCTGGAATCCAAGTGTACAGAACATAGCATTACAACCTGGGACATTGCTATCAATTGGAAGGCAAATATTGTAGGCTCTTCAGAAAAGACATTTTCTTTAAATCTGTCTGGGGGGGGGGGGGGGGGGGGGTGTGAATGTACTGTAACAACTGGAGATACAGGGCTGCATTTCATAAGTTCAAAAGTGCCATAACAACGACAATGGGCATGAAAGCAAAAGTAAAACTTCACTTTCAACGTAAGACTCGGTGTCTATGCCTCTGTTTTACTGAGGAGCTTACACGAAATTTTCACAACTTCTTACCTATATATCCACTGGATGCCCTGGAAAGGCTGAGCCCCATGAATTTGTCATGTTTACCCCCGTTTACTGTGCCCCAGATTACACCACTGACACACCATGACTGATCTGGTGTCAGTAAAGTTATCACTCGTTACTTTTGTCTACAGACAAAACCTTCAGAAGTTGCTGATGCCGAACATCAGTACTAGTGTCTACAATATCCTAGATACAGTCAGTGACAACCTGAATGACATTATTATACAGCATTAATGGAACATGCTTCAGACCTGCCTGAATCACATTAATAGCTGGAGCCTGTTTTGACAAACATTTCAGTAGAATGTGTTACAGATAACAGCACACAGACACTGTTGCAAATTACATTAGAAAATCTTACATAATTAACAGGTGAACTCTTTGCATGCCAAATTAACACATTCAACTTGTTTCCTGATGGTAAACAACCATAGACCTTAGACTATATTAAAAAGACAGTAGTTATAAATCCTGTTTCCTTCAATGGGTCTCAAGTCAAAATAAAAGCAAGTTTTCTCACAGGTGATAAGTAAGTCTGTTACGTGTTCAAATTGTCATCATTTGAATCAGTTTGTTTTTAGTTTATTAGTTGACGTTGTAAAAATGGTGAGCTGTCATGACCAATTATGGTCAGAAATCTGTCATATGCATGCCCAGAAACCAGTCAGGCAGCTGGCAGATGCGCAGATATGACATCCCTGTCTATCGACTCCAAATTGCGTCACAAAAGCAACATGGCAGCTCCTCTGACCATCAGATTTTGGCTTTACTTTTTACACAGCAAGAGGAGAGGGCCCTGTGACATCCATCTTTATCCATAGTATGTGGTTGGGACAAAACTTTTAAATAGACATTTACATGGACACTCCCACCAAAGTCTTCCAGTGACAAAAACACAGTGGAGTAAAGACCGGGGTCCACCATCAGCATCCAGGAGGATGAGATTCTGGCGCCGACATCCTTAAGAGCTGAGGCTGCATCCGCATCCCATTTCCAAGTTGAAACTCTGCTTCAGGCTGGTGTCTGAGAGAGAGGAAAGATAAACAGACAGCCAGCACACAAACACTCCACCATGCTGAGCATGACTCACACAGCCAGAGCACACACATTCAGCCGTGTACACACTCATACAGATGGCAGACAGAGAGTAAGTGTTGAGATGCAGACACTTGGACGTAACACTCACCGGGTTCCCAAAGGCATGTTTCTGTGTCAGTGCTGTCTAGACTAGGAAAGGAGAAGAGTATGTATCCCTCCTATGGTATGACAATGAGAAAAGACAAGTCCTTTTTTTCCCTGAAGTTTTCCAGAGGTTTAACTTCTGTACTCGCAATTGGGACTTCATGTGATTAAAAAATGCTTTTCTTCTAGCTATTGACCACTTTTTTTTCTTCTTTTTTTTTTTTTTTTTACCTAATAGTTTGATATTTTACAGGAATATGTGAAAATTATATAGGTTTCAAAGAGTTGGATAGAAATGTTAGGATGATTAAAAAAAAACAAAACAGCAACATTAACAAAGATATAACATGGGATGTTAAATAATTCAGATTCAGAATTCATTCATTCATTCATTCATCTTCTGAATCTGCTTTGTCCTCATAAGGGTCGCTGGGTGTACTGAAGCATATATCCCAGCTACCTATGGGCTGAAGTGAGGTACGCCCTGGACAATCACTCTCAGATTCACCCCTTTGGGCAATTTTAGGTTGACCAATTAACTTATCAGTGCATGGTTTTGGATGGTGGGAGGCACCTGGAGTACCGAGAGAACCAATGCTAACAGGGAGGGGAGAACATGCAAACTACACGCTGAAAGGTCCCCGGTTGGAATTAAACCCAGGACCTACTACTATCCACTGCACCACTGTGTCGCCCAGATTCAGAATACTCTATTAATCCTAGAGAAAAGTGTTGTGTGTTACAGTTGCTCTGGTAAAGGTAGCAGGAAAGATTTTCATTATTAATATCAATGCAAATTATTACAAATAAAGCTCTGTGCAGGATGCTAACCAGGCGTGGGCAACTCCAGTCCTCGAGGGCCTGTATCCTGCATGTTTTAAAGATTTCCCTCTTCCAGCACACCTGGAAGCCATTCCATCATTAACAGGCCTCTGTAGAACTTGATGATGAACTGATCAATAATTGAACCAGGTGTGCTGGAGGAGGGAAATATCTAAAACATGCAGGATCCAGGCCCTCGAGGACTGGAGTTGCCTACCCCTGATCTACTGTTCCTAGGACTGTGCTCTTTTGGACAGAGATCTCAGATGCTTTTTCTGGTATCTGCTGAAGCCATCTACTCAGCTTGGGGGTTACTCACCCTAGTGGCCCGGTCACATCTGATACCACTGTTGCCTTCACACCCCACACCCTCTCTATCTACTCTTTCAACCCTTGGTACTTCCCGAGCTTGTCATTTTTTTTTTCTTCCTGATGTTGCTATCACTTGGGATTGCTACATCTATCACTACCGCTGTCCTCTGATGTTTATCGACCACCACTATGTCAGGCTGATTGGCCATCACCATTTTGTCTGTCGGGATCTGGAAGTCCCACAGGATATTGGCCTGTTTGTTCTCTATCACCTTTGATCTTGATGCTGGGACCTCCAGTCCATACTCAGTACAGATGTTCCTATACACTAATGTTTGTCAAGAAGGGCGGTACCACTCACCCAGGAGACATTGGGAGAATATGAGGGGGCATTTGGAACAAGAAAGCTGAGAAGGGGGTGTTAGTGGCTCCTCCTTACTGGGCTTCTGTTGCCTGAGGCTTTCACTTAGAAACTGGTCACTTGGGGCCATCTTCTTGATATATTGCTGGGGGGCATCTTCTTGATATATTCCTGGAGCCTTATTTTTTCCTCCTGGACAGTAGCTCTGAACCTGACTAGTCCTCAGTCTTCCTCCTTTCCCTTTGTGTACAGCCTCAGAATGCTGGACTTGGTAAGGGCCTTCCATGTCTTGACGGTCCTTATCAGTGGCTTGTATCTCTTCCAGGGGCGAGAATATTATGCCAGTGGGGTATCTGATTATTGGTAGGGCATAAGATTTAATTGCCTGGATCTTATTATTGCCATTCAGCTCACTTTTCAGGACCTGCTTACCCTCTGTAGGTATGTGGCTGTGGCTGACCTCTGATTTGCCTCTTCATATTTACTATTTGCCTGTGGGATCCCCAGGTATTTGTAACTGTCCTGCACATCTGCAATGTTCCCTTCAGGTAGTTCAACCTCTTCAGTTGTGATTACCTTCCATCTTCTAGATACCATCTGCCAACATTTATCTAGTCCGAATGAGTGATGTGAATCAGGGAGTCAATGTCATGTTCATTCTTGGTATACAGCATGATGTCATCCATTTAAAAGAAGTAGCTGATGGTTGTTCCACTTTGGAACTGGTATCAAAAGCTACTCTTTGTGATGATCTGGCAGTGAGCGTTTAAGGCCTATGCAGAAGAGTGGGGACAATGAGTCAACTTCCATAGCCTGATCAATTTCTGGATAAATGCTATTAGTCAAATCATAACAAAAGTTAGCTCATGACACTTTACATATAGAGCTGATGGAAACCAGACTCTGAAGCCAATTTACAGAAACCCAACAGAATCCTCTAGGAATAAACAACTGCTGACAGTGGTGAAGACAAACTTCCTGTTAACAGGCAGAAACCTTGAGCAGACCCTGACTCCTGGAAGATGGCCATCTACCTTGACCAGCTGGGGTAAAGGAGGAGAAAGAGAGAGAGAGAGACTGGGGGGCACATAATGACACAATTGATGGACAGATAACTGAGGTAGAACTGTCCAGAGTAGATCTGCTGGTGTTTGCATAATTACATCTATAGAACTATATGATGAGCACTATCAGAATTATAGGGAGAAGTGAATGATGTTTAGTTGATGTTATACAGCTTTAGGAACTCCAGTATCCATGTAAGGCATTGAGTCATAAGTTTTCTTGTTGTCAATCGAGGCACACCCAGGTTGGTGTTTCAATTCGAACAACAATTTGTACTCTATGTACTAGACAAATGTTATCAGTATGACAGGTAAAGTAAATATACATGAATAAGTGTGCACAATATTGTTGTGTGTAATTATAATGTATTGTTAGGAAAATTAATTCAGAAATACAATTAGAACAGAGACTACATCTGACTTTGTACTGCTTGTAACATAAGCAGAGATAGTCCTTTGCAGATTTGATCACCTTACTGAAGATAAGGTATTTTTATGATAGTTATCACTGTGGTTTTGGAGATCTGTCTGTTTTAGAAGGCAATGAGTTTTTCCACAATCTGACTGACATTTGTATTGATGTAATTCCTCAGTAAACTGAATCAGATGATGTCATATGCCATCCTGTTGGTTTCGGTTTTTCTTCCATAACAGTCTCTTGAATGGATGCAATCATGGAGTCCTTGAGTATCTCTGCAGCAGTGAATGGCTGCTTCTATTTTTTTAATCTGATATCTGTAAATGTTGCTAATGTGGCTCACTCTTGCTTGATGTAAACCCCGGATATGAAATTACGCTTTTGTTCATACTGGATAACATCAAGCTGCACTTTATCTATCAGTTAGCATTAGTTTTAGTTGGAAAAAAAACCCATCACGTTTCCGTGCGTTTTTGTGGCGGTCCATTCTTCAGTTATAAACCCTCCATCATTATGGTTGTTGACATCAGGATCGACTATGCTCTAGGCCTCTAAAGTATAAGTTGGAGAGGGTAGTTTTGCTATTAGTCAAACTGTTAACCACAAGAGGTGCACAGAATGAAGTCGAATGTGATTTTCTGTTTCTGGGAGTAAGTGGAAATGTGGAAATGGATTTTTTGTCATGTACCATGCATAAGCATTTTTTAAGAAATCACTTAGCTAGCAAATCACTTGTAGTTTTCAGCTCACCAGCCAATAAGCCAATGACTTATTTCACAATTAAGTATTGTGAAAATGGTGTGTCTAGCATTGTTATCATCATCATCCTCATTGGCAGTTTCTTCAAAGATTGACTCTGATTAAATCACAGGTCAGGTTCATTTCAAATGTTTTATGTAGCTTCCTTGTGGCATTGTCTACAAAGTTTGTTCACAGTTTTGAGAAATATTGATTTTTTAAAATTTCTAGCAGGTTTAAATATTAAAAATGTGTCTTAACTTATAATGCACCATATTTTGACTTGGCTTATACCATGTAAATGGTTAGAGAGATTAATATAGTTTCTACTGAGCACTGATAGGAAGTCATTTATGGAATTTCATTTATGTTGCATTATCCTCTACTGATAGTACCACTCACTTCAACTGGGAATTAATCTCCAGCATAACGACCATAGGACACTAACATAGTGGCAGAAACTGACAATATTTAACTTGTTATTAATTCTTATAGAACATCCCAGTGAGCTACAGGGCCAGTGGTCCCATTTATTGAGGGAGTGCTAAACGTGTTGTGACATTTTGGTAGAATAAAATCACAAGAGACAGAACTTGGATCCCACTTCTTGGGTTCCAATACACTGCACAACTACGAGAAGGCAGTTTTTATTTACTTTGATTTACAAAACATGTATAAAACAGCACAAACTCTAAGGCAGCAGCACAGACTGTTGAAAGGTTGTCCCCGACACGGAGTGTCATAAGCTCTCTTGTTACACACCAGCATCTGCCTGTGGCGGGTGTAGTCATGAACCACCCACAGACATTCCCTGAGCTTCTGGAAGTAGTCCATCTGTCCATCTAAAGCCCCCCCACCCCCACCCCACCAAGTGGTGGTCCCAGTTCTGCTGGTGTTAGTTGACTAGAATGGCCAGCTGGGTGGAGAGGTTTCGATTAAACTGCTCCACCAAGCCGGCACTTTGAGGTTGTAGAGGTCTGGTCCTTGTCTTCTCAACCCCAAGCAGCTGGTGGACATCACCGAAGACTTGGGCTTCAAAGTTGCACCCCTGGTTACTGTGGACCTCAGCAGGGGCCCCGAAGCAGGGGAACATTTCCTCTACATTTCCAACTTCTTAGCAGTGTTAATAACACTATGATTCGGCACCACGTATGCCTCCGGCCACTTCTAGAAAATAATTCATGGCTACAAGGATGTAGCGTTTGGTAGAGTCAGTAGTGGGGAAAGGGCCAAGAATGTCCACACCAACCCGCTCCATTGCAGCCCCCACCAAGTATTGCTGTAAGGGAGCATGTGGGCTTTGGGTTGGCCCCTTCTGGGCACTGAAGGAATCACAGCACTGCACATGTAGCTCCACATCTAGTCTGCAACCAGGCCAATAGAATCATCCTCTGAGTCAATGGAGGGTCTTGGAGATTCCAAAGTGTCCTGACTCCACTGAGCCATGCACACTTTGAAGCACCTGGGGGCAGAGAACAGGTGGTACCAGTAGTTGTAGAAGGTCACTGCCACACCCAGATGCCCACCACCGCCAACTATTGTGAACATCAAAGTTGCCCCACTGGGAATAGTAGGCCCTCATTCTGGGGCCAGGGCTGAAACTGCTGGCCACTCAGGATGTTGTGCCACCTCCAGCCATCCCTTCACCAAGGCCAGAGTCGGGTCTGCCTCTTGAAGCTGCTGGAACTGTTGGGTAGACAGGGAGTAAGCCTCCTCCTTGCCATTGCTGGCCTGCACAACTGCAACCACTGGCATCACTTGGCTTTGGTCCACCTGGTGCTGACAATAGTGGCATTCAACCAGTGCACAGGGGCATTTGGAAAGGACATCAGTATTGCCATGCTGCTGTCCTTGCCTATGATGGACCTCAAAATCATAGGTCTGAAGTACCTCCAGCCACCGGGCTACCTATCCCTCTGGGTGTTTGAAGCTCAGGAGACACGTCAGTGAGGCATGATTTGTGCACAGGAGGAATTGGTGACCATAAAGGTAGGGTCGGAAGTGTTGCACTGTCAGGACAATGGCCAAAAGCTCCTGCCGAGTGACACACTAGTTCTCCTCTGCCCAACTCAGAGCGTGGCTGAAATATGCCATGGCTTGCTGCCCCTCTTCTCGCTGCTGGGAAAGTACACCTCCCACACCTTCGTTGCTGGTGTCAATGTCAATGATGAAAGGAAGTGGCGCATCTGGGTAGGCCAAGACTGGGGCTTCTGCGAGGACAGCCTTGAGGTGGTTAAAGGCGCCAGAGCAGGCGTCACTCATGTTAAATGACTGACCATTGTCAATCAAGCATTTGGAGGGAACTTGCAATGGTGGTGAAGTTCCTCATAAAGCATTGGTAATAGAATGTCAGACTCAGGAAACTTCAGAGCTTGCAGGGGTTGGCTGGGGTCAGCCAGTCCCAGAAAGCACTGACCTTCGCTGGATCTGTTGCCAGACCAATGACCACTGACCACATGGCCCAGGAATGATGCTTTCCTTTGTAGTAGATGACACTTGGAGGGGTTTAACTGAAGCCCAGCACCCCACATGACACCAAGGGCCTCCTGCAGGTGGGCCAGAGCTACATCAAAGTTGTCGACATGCATCAGTAGGTTGTCAAGGTACATCATACTGTGACACAGTGTCCTCCAGTACTCTCTCCATCAACTGCTCAGAGGTGGCTGGTGCATTGCAGAGTCCTAAGGGTATAACCTGGGACTAGTTGAAGTGGGTGGAGTTGGCGGAGTGGACACAGCCGTGCCATTGTTTTCAGGTGAGTAATAAAGTGTTACGTAAACGAGTAATAAAGTGTTCAGTAAAGTAAACAACAATGGAGGCCCTGGATGCGGTACTGCTGCTGTTGTTTGTTGTTACTGAAAACGCCTAAACAGATGGCAGGTCTGTCTGGCCGGTGATTATTTCAGATCCCCGAGCTTCGTCGCGCATATGACAACATTTCCTCTGACGAATCGGTGGAGAGCAGTGTTCACGTGACATTTTAGTGACGGCTCGGCTAGACCCACCTCTGAAACAGGTACGAAAAATCGTAACGGGTCCAAGGTCCAACCCCCAGTGGAAAAGGGCCGGATTGGGGTAGAGTCGAGCCGTGCCGAGTAGAGCTGTTACGAAAACGTGCAGTGGAAAAGGGCCATTAGACAGCTCAATCATTCCAGCAGCCAGCATTTGGTCTGTCATCTCATCTGCTACCTTCCACTTGGAGAGGGCCAGCTGATGGGGCTGCAGGTGGATGGGCTGTGACGAGCCAGTGTCAATTGGTCACGCTATTTTTAGTGCGAGCAAACAGGTTTGCGCCTGCTATTTGCTTTCTTAGTAACTTCATAACACATAACAGGAACTTGCTTTTAACGCATATTCACAACGTGCAAAGCAGTGTACCGTCACATGACTCAGCAACACTGTAAACCATGTGACTTGGCACAAACTGTCCCTATAACATGATCTATGTGGCTCGCTAAAGTATTGTCAACTGATTCTTTGTAATGTTTTAGTCCACAGAGACTGAGCACAGTGATTTTGACAGTGTTATGACTGCACTGTCTGTTAGATTTTGTAGTGTCACTCATAAAACACTGTGATATGAAATCTGATCTTGTATGAGTTATTAAGTCTAGAAACAACTTTAAATATGAATACACCTCTAAAGGGCATTGTAAAATCCAAACATTTCCACACAGTCCAGGGGGATGAAGCAGTCATTATGTTTGTCAGATCATTTTTTATCTAGAGCTTAACTGGAAAGTTATTCAATATTTTCTCACCAAACGATTTATCAGCTTTATGTTGGGGTCTTGTCTGTGTTGTTTATCTTGCTATTTGTCATAATTTTGTTTCTACAGCAGAACTAGAAAACTATTCAGAACATTTTTTTTTTTAAAGTAAACAGCTTGTATGGACTGACTAACTTTTTCTCCTTTGCTGAAAATTGGTTCAGTAATTCACTGAAATACAACTAACATCAGTAACACAGGTTTTGCACAGGTGATATTGATTTCAATTGTTTGGAAAATGCATTCCAGTGCTGTGCATAAGCATGTTTACTTCTTGTACAGTCAAAAGGATATACTTACTTTTGGGTATATATTTGTATTTATTATTTTAGAGATCACGCATGACAGTGATCAGCAATGTATTTCTCAGTGCAGTAAAACGTCATGGTATGAGTTCAATCGGTTCCATGACCAAGTTCCCTTTGTGTTTTACATTTACATTTACATTTACATTTATGCATTTGGCAGACGCTTTTTTATCCAAAGCGACTTACAGTTATTACAGGGTATTGGTTACAACCTGGAGCAGTGTAGGGTTAGGTGCCTTGCTCAAGCACTTCAGCCATTGCCTACTGGTTAGGGTGGGATTTGAACCTGCAACTCTCCGATCTTAAGTCCAACACTCTAACCACTAGGCCACAGCTGCCACAAATATAGACATTATACTGGTCTATATTTATATATGTTTGTTTAATGTTGTTAATTAAATGGCAAAATCTTACATATTTTAATAAGATGAAATGGGGAAAAATTTCCAATATGCTGTTAGCTGTTGTCTTCAAAGTGTACGGGAAAGTGTCATTATATGCATATATCTAGTTTTATTTACATTTTTACAATAGATCTGTAACTCTCCCAGTAAATACAACCTGAAAAGTCAATGTGTTATAATGTACAGACAGTGTTGTGAAGTAAATCTGTAAGCTCTTTAGAGTTAAATCCAATTATCCCTTTCATGCATGAATTTTGAGAATCTTAGTTGAGATTTTTGTCCCGAGTGTTTTTATTCCTTTTTAGGTGTGAAAAAAATTGATGCAATCGAAATGTTTTTAATGAACCTGTTATTCATGGAGTTAAAAAAATGTCCACTCAGCTGGACACCATATGTAGAATTTTTAAAGCAAAGAAATATGTATTTAAAACCATCATCAGAAAATGATTAACTGTGTGAAAATTATGAAATAAAAACATTTTTAATGCAGATACTTTGATGTTTTGTCACATTTTACATTCTCAAATACTAGTTATTACTCATTTCATGGAGATTATATCCAAGAAAAAAAAATTTTGCTTAAAAAAGTGTTAATTAAATCTTGTAACAATTAGCAATTAATTTACACTCAAACATGTTGGTGTAGATCAGATTTATGAAGAACAGCACAGTTACAGTGAAGGTATGACCTGAAACCCATGAATATACAATAGAACAGCTGTAGAAGAGTTGTCCAATGGAGTGACCACTATACATGAAATGGTTAAGTTCTAAAAGGGAAGTGGACTCTGTCTGTGTGTCTTGGGTATCACACAAAATCTGGAAAGAGATGACTGCTGCAGTTTTGCATACGTATGTATTTTTGTTCAATGATGAGATGATGAAAAATGACAAGTTGATAGGACCTATATTTTGGTTGATATTAGTAATTTTGAAATACAATATCCTAATAGTCATACTGCTATGCCCAGAATCATAGAATCATATTATTGAAGTGGGTTACCTAGCAACAGATAAAGAATAGGCCATGTTACCATGATGTCAAATTTCATGTGCGGAGAGACATGCCAGCTGAGAGTTTATTCAACTGAAAATTTAGTTTAGTTTATTTCAGACTAACATAATACAAAACAGAAAAAAAATACAAAAAAAGATGAAGAATAGAAAATAATAGAACTGCCAGTGGAATTGTAGTTTTTACCAAAGGTCAGCTCTCCCCAGCATAAAAACTACTATATCTAGAACCTGTGGTTCCCCATGGGTCATTGCTCATGTTCTCTCATTAATTCAAGACTGTATCTTGTAAACTGCAGCCAACCAGAATTTTTGACACAATTTTTCTTTATTAGTCACTCAAACTTGGTAAAGTGTCACTGCTTTTTTTATGGAGGCATTTTATTTGAAGACTATTGTTATCCATCGTCTTCAAATAACAGTTAACATTAGCTTCTATCCTGATAAGATGTGTTTTTTGTCTTTTCTTCCTTTTTTCTTATTTCTTTTCTTATCTTTTTCTTATTTCTTATTTTCTTTCTTTCTTTCTTTCTTTCTTTCTTTCTTTCTTTCTTTCTTTCTTGTGTTTTAAACATGTAAACTAAGTAGTCAGGTAAGAGTTAGTTTTGTTAGCATAAAAACTGTAGGCCCTCTATATAAGTGGCATTTCATACAAAACTTATATTTAATCACTTTGCAAACAAGAAGACACAATGATAAATGGGATGTTGAATTTATTGTGCAAAGCTAGATATTAGCTAGAATAACCAACTAGAATTCACACCACCAAGCCTGCAGTAGATTATTTAATTTATCTAAAGGTAGTACAAATCAATTCTCATGTTCTTGAAATGAAGCAAACTTCAAATTTTAATCATTTGCTTCATAGAATAATTCCCAGTCATATTTTTGGTCAAATTGTGATATCTGCGTAACTTTACTCTCTGAACACAGCTACTTCATTTTAGCATCACTGGCTATGACCTGAAAAAAAATGCTATGCTACGAAGCTCTTTTTTGTTGTTGTTAAATAACTGTCAAAGCATTTCCTACAAATAAGTGTGCAAGAATTAAAAAGCTTCAGGTGCTTTTATTATTCCTGTGATGACATTCCATCCTTCTGTATTATCTATCTGAATACACACAGCACCTAGCATTAGCACTGGACATTAGTACCTAGCATTAGCACCGAACATTAGCACTTAGCATTAGCACATAGTAGAGCTGTGCAATATATCGTATTTCAATCGCGATAACGATATTGGCGTCAAACGATCTGAAAATTGATAATATCGATTATAAACGATTTTTGTCATTTATCAGGAAGGGGTTAATCAAAACGCGGCGTGTGGTACGTTGACTTCACAACTGCTGGGACTTC
>JAQQZY010000005.1:54825570-54840118 GCA_030068375.1 Ostorhinchus rueppellii
TAACGACTGTCAGGTGTGCTGGAAAATGGAAACATCTAAAACATGCAGGATAGTAGCTCACAACAAGGACCAGGGTTGGGCACCCCTGTCTTAGCGACATGATTGTAGGTGAGTGTTTTTTTTCCATATATTCCACTCTGTTGTTCCATCATGTTTGTCCAGTATCACAGACTGGACATTGTCTCCTGTTTTCTGTGTCCGCATGGGTGGTGTCCAGCATTAAGATTACTGTGTTACTCAGTGTTAATATCCCCTTATCTAAAAAGCCTATAATGGAAAAATAAACCCTGGCTCCAAAAGGAAACTTGCCTATTTTTCATCACCATACATGACTGTATGGGGACAAATCTGGGCAGCAGTCTGCAACTTCAACACTGGATGTCACTAAGTATCACACACTGAATCTTAGGTTCTGAACCAAAAACAAGTACTCTAGCCCCTAATGTGTCAGTGTAACACTGAACATAACACTCAGCCTTTCTCTAAAATTTGTATCCCAAGCTGCTTTGGAAGGAAATATAAACTGATTGTCTGAAGGATTAAACTGTTAGTCATGTACATCTACTGAAAATGGCCTTGGATATTGTTCCATCTTTAAAAAAAGTTCTACTGTCATTGAGTTAAGGGACTACTTAATGGTTGAATGGTGTGGCTCTGTCTCACTGCAAACCTTGTCGAGATTCAGTATGATGAGCTCCTCCTTTTCATTTTTTTTTTTTTTTTATTATTTCTTGCTCAGAAGAACACAGATTGGCATTTTCAAAAGGACATGTAAAGGTCATTAGCTTTCTATTCAGAACTGTGTGTCCCCACATTACTAAAGATGTGTTATATTTTCTCAGCGTGTCTCATCTCCTGTTGTAATGTCTTGAACTGTTTGCCTTCTATATCTTATCAGGGTACTAAGTGGTCCTGAAGTCTGTCACGGAGCTCCTAAAAATGTGATGGTTGACATTTTCAAAGGGAGGACCTTTGTCCTTAACAGAGTTCTTGGAGTCATGCCAGATGCCCATTTTCCTCTTTTTCTGGGCCACAGTACAGGCTGGACTCAATTTCAGATATAATTAAACCTTACAATCTTTGCTTCCTTGTTCCCAAGACATTTCTAAAAAAGTTTGTGACGTCATTGCATGGTTATGTAGAATTAAACATAATTTTGCTCACAGGTCTGAAATTTTAAGCACAATGTCATATGCGAGTGTTATCTTCAAAACATGTAACATTACACTGAGGTAACCATGTTTGTTGCTAGATGGGACTTGAAAGAATAGAATTGAATCTTTATTTTGTCAGTAGTAGTTTGTCACACACGTAAACATGCACCACACATCCAAATTTGTCTTCTGCCTTTAATCCATCACTAGATCATGCAGTACACATGCTGCATGCTAGGAGCAGTGGGCTTGCCATGTGGAGAGCAATTGAGGGGGTTGGTTGCCTTGCTCATGGGCACATAAGCCAACAACTATCCACCAGTCTAGGGAATCAAACCAGCAACCCTTCGGTCACAAGCTTACTTTCCAGCCATCTAGACCACAGCTTCCCCCTCTCCATGCCGTCTCCAGGCATACGTTCTTGAGCTCACAACTATTAAAATGCACCTGTGCAGGGTTAACCAAAGCTACAGCAGATCCTAAACAAGGTTTTCTTCAAATTGCTGTGAACTTGGAAAGACTCAAGGCTGGTTAGGTAAAATTAGTAGGTCTTATGTTACCCGACAATGTAAAAACATTTTGTCTGACTGATGAGTTGGCTCATACAGTAATAGCTTTTAAGTAATTTAGAATCACTTCCATTGCACCTAGCTGCCATTTTTTTCTGTTTGACTTTTTCAGTGTCTGCTACAAGTAATAGACATGTTGGTTGTATCTGTTTTTAGGTTTACCCTCCATGCAGTGGATAGTCGAGGCAGCCACTCTGAGTCGAGTTTTGTGTCGGTACGAACATCCTGTCCAATGGTGGATGACAGCAGAGCCGAAGGTACTTTTACATCTTTCCTTTTTATTCCTGATATACTTTCTTGTATGCATTGTTACCAGACTGTATGCTACCTGTTCATTGGCCACGTCTGGCCCATGTTCCTGAAACACAAAAACATCATGAGGATCATTTATTGACAAATGCAGCCAAGTGTAAGCATTCTCTCAACAAATCCATCAACTCTTGGATGATGTGAACTATGAAAGCAATTCAATCGGAGAATCGCAATGTCTCCATCTCCCCCTTGTGTTTGGCTGCAGTATAGATTGTAAATCCCATCTCCTCAATGTTATTCAATGAGACTTTGGTCACACTAAGTAGTGAAAGTGCACATTAAATAAATTGCTCCCAAACATGACATAAATGAGGTAGATTTGTGTTCAAACTCTGGCTAAAAATGTGTCACACAGAACATGGCAGGTCCTATGACTTTTGGATTCTAGCTTCATTTTTACAAAGTAAGACTTTATGCAGCAACAAATATGAAATTAAAGCTAGTAATAGGTGATCTTTTACAAAGTGCAATAAGCTAAGTCACCAGTTACATTCCACTGCATAAAGCAATATGTTACTGAAGCTACACAGACAAACATAGCAAGAAGCTAAACTGCTACAACATGGTACAAGTAGTTCACCACATTTGAGGCTTATTTTGAGATATCAGTGTACTGATAATATAAGGTAATGTAAAAACCTACCCTAATGAAGGATTTTACACAGAAGACAGGACTTGTATACAGGAAACCACTTGCCACTGTTTGTATCCATGATCTTATTCTTTTGGTCACTACCCACAGCTCGTGATCACAGGTGACGGTAGGAATGAAAATTAACCAGTAAATCAAGAGCTTTACCACAACAGACCAGTACAGCATCTGCATCACTGCCAATGCTGCCTTGAGCTCCCTGTCAGTCATGCATTCTTTCCTTTCCTCACTTGTGAACAAGACCCTGAGTTAGTGACATTCCTCCACTTGGGGTAGCAACTGTTTATCAGCCTGTAGGAAGCACACCGTACTTTTCTAACTGAGAACCATGTCCTCTGACTTGGAGGATTTGGTCTTCATTGCAGATGCTTCACACTTGGCTGCAAACCATCCCAGTGTAAGATGGAGGTCAAAGTTTGGTAAAAGTAACAAGACCGCATCATCTGCATGATGTGGACCCTATCCATCCCCTGGCCACACCTGGAAATTCTATCCATACGAATTATGAACGGAATTGGTGACAAAGGGCAACCCTGGTGCAGTTCAACCCACACTGGGAAAAAAACCAAATCCAACATACTTGCAATGGGAACCAAAGTCGTACTCAACTCATACAGGGACCTAATAGCCCTTAGCCGACATGGACCACATTCTCCCGAAGCAGTGCCCAGAGAATGCCCTAGGAGACATACAGTAGTTGAATGCCTTCTCCAAATCCACAAAAGTCATGTGGATTGGCTGAACAAAATGTGTTTGAAAGCTATACTGTTTCCCTTGAGTCCAAGGTTCAACTATCGGTCGAACTCTTCTCTCCAGTACTCTGTCATAGGCCTTCCTGGGGAGGCTGGGGTGTGGGATCCCCCAAATAGTTAGAACACACCCTCCGGTCATAAAAAGATGAACCACCACCCCAGTCTGCCAGTCCAGCAACACTGTCCCTGACCTCTACACAGGGTTGAAAAGGCATGTCAACCAAGACAGCCCCACAACATCCAGAGTTTTAAGGAACTCAAGACACCTTTCTACCCCCGCTTCCCACCCTGCTACCAAGGAGTTTCCCAACTACCTTGGATACCTCAGCCTGGGTGATGGGTGAGCCCACCACAGAGCTCTGCATCAGAAGTTATGAAGGCGTGTTTTAGAAGATCCTCATTGTAGTCCTTTCAATGTCTAAAGATTTCCCCAGTTGAGGTCAGCACAACTCCATCTCCACTGTAAACAGTGTTGACAGTCTGACAGTTTGGCAGCACTTCTTTGAAGCTGACTGAAAGTCATGCTCCTTGGACTCACCAAACTCCTCCTATGCCTGAGCTTTTGCCTCAGCAACTACCAGAGCTATTGCTAGCTTAGTCTTCAGGGACCTGTCAGGTACCTCAGGAGTCCTAAGTGCCACCCAAGCTCTATAGGACTCCTTCTTTAGCTTGACGACACCCCTTACTGTTGGTGTCATCACCAAGTTGTTGGATTGCTACTATGACAGGCATCAGCGATCACCACTAAATGGTGATCAGTTGACAGTTCTGCATTTCTCTTCATCAGATTGCGAGGCCCTTTGTACCATTTAATCCACAAAGTACCAGACCCATGTACCAACTGTGGGTGGTGGACCCACAGAATGATAGCCGGGCCCCATGGGTAAAAACCCAGCCACCAGGTATTCACAGAGGAGCCCATCCCACAGGCTTGGCTCCAGGATGGGGCCCCGCTAACCGTGATCCAGGTTAGAGTAACTGGATACCTTCATGTCTCATTCATACGAATCTACAATCGTGCTTTGTTTAACCCAAAGCCTTGAGAGACCTTACCAGGGGCTAGACACCTCTGACAACATAGCTCCTAGGATCATTCGAGCATTCAAACCCCTCGGCCATGATCAGGTGGTGGTTCTAGGAGTGGCACTTGTTCACTTCAAATGTACTCAAATGATCATTTTTTTCAACATACAGATTTAAGATATTTTCAGTAGACTAAGAATGTAAATTGTGATGGTTCCATGTGGCATTTGGTTTAAATATTTTATTTTACTCTTGTTTGATCTATTTCCTTTTAGATTGATGTGCCAGCCAGGTACCTCTCCTGGCTATTTATATGTTGGGTTTTTTGGGGGTTTTTCATGTTTTACTTTGGGTTTTTTTTTTTTCTTTTTTTTCAGGAAAGTTGATCAGTTTTTGCTTTTGTAAGTTGTTAATAGAGTTCCACTTTGCAATGCATTTGACAATTGATTTTTACCGATGCACACGATCCAAAAAAACCCAAAAATGAAAAGCTATATTTTTCATACACACTTGCATTTCCAGTTTATTCATTTTTTTCCTCCATAGATGTATTAATATAGTATTGTAGTATAGTATTAGTATGTGTCTTAAGGTTTGGTCATAGTATGGAACATCATTAAATTGTTAGTGTTTTTCTATTGTATTTCATTCAGTGTAAAGGTTGTATCTTTTGCAGAAGTACGAGCACCTAAATTGTTATGAATTAAACATTATTCCATCATGACTAAATTCTTTGTATCTAATGCAAACCATAACTGAAAAGTTGTAATAATATATAACAGGTAGAGACAAGCTGCCAAGCATTATTCTCCAATCTGTCTCATAAATCTGCTCAAATTTATGGACACTTCTTACATGCATCTCTGAGCCTCAATCATAGTCTCTTAAGCTCTCACCCATTTATCTGCTCATGAGGATTCCTTAATTCTCTCAATAAATCCTTCCCCCTCTTGTCTGTTTTTGTTTTGTTTTTTTTCTTCATCCACCTTGCAGAGATAGCAGACAAGGTGTACAACTTATACAATGGCTACACCAGCGGCAAGGAGCAGCAGATGGCCTACAACACCCTGATGGACATCTCTCCTCCATTGTTATACCGAGTCCAGCACCACTACAATTCCCACTATGAAAAGTTTGGAGATTTTGTCTGGCGTAGTGAGGATGAGCTGGGTCCCAGGTGAGATGATTTAGAGGATGGCATGGTTTTGCTGGGTTTTTTTCCTCATGCATGCTGCTGTCTGTATTTTCTTCCACAGCAAGGCAAAAGCTGGCGGAGATGACGCTTTGAATATTTTCCATTTTTACAGTTAGTTGTCTTTTTTTTTTTTTTTTTTTACATCTTTTCTCCAAGTCAGTTTTTTTTTTCATTTGGCACTATTTATTACAGTCTTTCCTGTCGTCTCGTTTGATGACGTTGTTGTGTTGTTTAGGCTCAATTACAGTCATCTTGAGGTTTGTTACGTAACAAAAGCCAAAGCTTGTCTGGACTGAAGCTGTCAGACTCAGCCCATTCAGTCATTTCTCATGGCACGGTCTGTGCACCCCCTCTGAGCAGGAGCACAGTTGCACAATCACCTCATCTCCCTCCTTAAAAAAACACTGGAAAGTAAGCAAAGCAGGGGGCAAGGTCACTTTTTGGGGGTTACAGTCTTCTCCTCACATTACCATGGTGATGCCAAAACAGTGGTTGACAGCCAAGCCAAACAGTAAATTTGATAGTCAGCTAACACTAACTCAACTTCCAACACCATTTCCTCTTCTCTCCCATAAAAATGCTCCTCGGCGTCTACGACACGCCACCCGGACTGCCCCTCAATGACCCTGTTAACGGGGATGACCCTATTGATAGTTGGCTTTGTGAAAGCACACCGAGACATTACGACAAGGTTTAGACAAAAGGAGCTTAATGACTAAAAAGACTGTGCCCAAGGAAGAATAAACAATTCCAAAAAAAAGTATGGAATAAAAACATTGTTTTCGAGTTTGACAAGGCAGTTGGTCCAGCTCTGATGATGGCAACATGAGATCTTAAGTTGTGGCCCAATGTTTTGGTTTGCCCGCCCCCACTGCCTGGAAGCACTTCTTTTAAGTCATAAATAATATAATAATTGGTGGAATAACTTTGTTCTGCAGGAAGATTGTGCTTCTCTCTGATTGGTGAAGGGGGGTGGGAGGCACGGATTGGCCATTGGGACCTAATATGGGGATTTGGGGTGGTCGGATGGTGTGTTTGTTGTATGTGTGTGTATATGTGTGTGGGCAGCTTGTGAGGGGTGCGGGGCAGGGTGGGAGGTGGTGCTGCTGGTGGTTGGGGTGGTGGTGGTTGTGTGTGTGTGTGTGTGGGGGGGTTGCTTTTGGATGAGCGAGCATGGGTTATTTACTGCCTGAAGTTGGCAGGGTTGAGCCTCGTTGGGGTAATTTACAAGCGAGCTCTATTGGTGGTGCCTTTTAAAAGGTAACAGAATGGCCAAGTGAAACGTAAGCATAGTCAGCACTCCTCCAGGAGCTGAGAATCCCAGGAGCCCCCAAATGTCCTCCAGAGTTCCTACAACCCAACACTAACTCCCCTTTTCTTTTATTCCTTTTTTTTTTATAATCATATTGTTCTCTGAGTATGGTGTGAGTCACTATTTTTTATCATGTAGTGTAAACAACGCTATTATATTGTACCAAAATGTACTTTTCTATTCCCACACATCCCTGATTTGTTGTTGTTTTTCACTTCAACTGCATTCCTTTGAGGCTGTGCATGTGTCATAATCAATTACTAAGAATTTGCTCACTGAAATCACATGAAATCAGGTATTTACGCAGAGAGACCTCGCAACCTGGGAGGTTACAGGGAAATAGTTTAAACGTGTGTCTTTTATTCTTTTTTTAGTTGTGACACATTTAGCATCATGAATGGCGTGGAACGTGTTTAATTTGTGTCTCGCTGACATGCTTTCAAGCTTCCGCCCTGTTGTTGATGATGATGATGATGATGTGTTTGGTATTCTGTTGTTTCAGACGTAAGAATTTAAGGGAAATGAGAAAATGTTTCCCCCTTTTTCTGCAAATAAGTGAAAAGGATGTCTGTGCTCCTTGCTTAACTAAAGACAGATGTTGATGCTCTGCAGACACTGCGTTTCAAAATAAATGGAATTTTGCCCTTCTCTGTGTGTGTTTTCCTCATCTCAGGATGCATTTAAGCTCCATAACCTTGAATACCTCTTATGGACTGTGCTTGTATTTTTGTTTTGAGTGTGGAATACTTCATACGTATGTGTGTATGTATGCATACATATGTTTGTGTGTTCATTTGAGGCATCTTGTCTAAATTGGCCTGACTTGACATGTGGTTCCTTCATGTCATAAACACCAACAACTGAGCCTGAAGACAAAATTCTTAGTTTTACTTACTTTAGTTGACTGCCTCTGGTGAATTGGTGCCCGAGCATTTGAAATACAGTTGCATTTGGTGGTTTGGAAAAATCAAAACTTGTCAGACTGACACAAGAAACAAGCTTTCAATTCTTTAGATTTTGGGAACCTTTGTAACTTAGTACTTTAGTGCAAACACACCATTTGTGTGTGCATTTTATACCACCAAACACCAGCTTGCACCCAGGTGGGTGGAGAGGGACTTTGAGGTTCCATTTATGCAGATCAGGTGGTACACTCCATTTTTGGCGGCTTTTCTATCCACCCAAAACATATCTTATCATGAACACAAGTGCATGCAAATGCACAAGAGAGCAATTTTAGTTGCTTTAGTTGGCCACCGTGTACATACACATACACCTCTGCTTTGCACCAGTGTGGATTTTGGCAGCTGATAAGTATTATTATGATATTACCTAATTACTGTTAAGTTAGTTTTAGCTTGGCTTTAATCAGCTAAAAACACAACTTACAATAATTTAAATGTGACTTGTGCATTTTTATATAAATCTCTTGTTTTTGTTCAGCTGTTACCATGCTCAATGTTTACAGTAGTCGTGGCAACAACATTCTCATCTTTCAGAAAGTTATTGGAAAAGGCGCTGTTTATACATCATAAATGCACTCACACACAGAGTCACTCTGTGATACAATGGACTTACTCTTCCCAGTAAATAGTCCCTCCCAAATAGCAGCTGTTTGGACAGAGCAGCTCATTCTATCGCTGCTGCTCGCTCAGTACATGGGCCCTAATGGGTAGAGCAGAAGACACATTCACTGACTTCACTTAACATCTTTTCAAAGCGTAGGGTTGACCATCCTTCATAATTTAATTACTTGTTTACTTCCATAATTGCGTATTTATTTGTTGGCATGCTTGTGCGTATTTTAGGCAACTAGTGTATTTGGGTTTGGATGATGTGAACAAAAAATTATGACTACATTTTGGCAAAATGGTAATATACAATGTATATCATAGTTTAGGTTTTTTTTTAAGTTGACCTCATCCTAATAAAGGTTCTAACAATTCTTCAATTTTATCATGAACAGACCTACAGTATATGAAAGAAACTGATTTTCATAACAGTACAAGAAAGTGGCAAATAGATGAAAGCTTTTATGTTCAGAAAATTAAAATATAAACTGCACTGTTTGGACTAATAAGCAAAGCGGACAATACTGAGCCATGTTTGTGCTGAGCTAAAAAATGAATAAATAAATGAAGGGGTCAGGTTTTCCTCAGTAAAGTACTTCATATAAAACTCACTTTTTTCTGACATGAATTAATTTGCTAGCGTAGTGGCATTAATGGGACAAACAACCCGTGATGCAATGCTCTCTGGGAAAAAGAATGACATGCATTTAAAATGAGTAACTTTGTGAGAGATAGAAAGACATACAGTAAGAGAAGAAAAAATTCAACTAAAATTGATTCAATTTTTTTTTTTAATTATAATTTTCCTGAATCAAAGATTTGTGTCCTTAATTTTGTTCAAGCCAAATATTGGTTCTACTGTTGCGTTTCACACAGAGGCTTACTGTAATGCACATGACACCAGGATCAGCACAGTTTTATGTTACTACTACTGCTACTGGACCTAGGCTGGATCCAAATGTGTTGAAGACTGCAGTGCACATATTGTTTGTACATGTCATTGGACTTTATTGTTGTTTATGTCTATAGATATTTTTAGATGTACTGTTGTTATTGTTATTATTTCTATATAGATATTTTTAGGCATCCTTTTACTTTTTCACAGTTTTATGGGTTTTTTTCATGTATTCAAATAATCATTTAACTGAATCAAACAAAATAATCAATAGATTAATCGATCAGAAAAGTAAATGATAGCTGCAGCTCCAACTCAGTCGTTTTAATCATTTGGTTTTAAGCAGACTTGGACAAAGTGTTTGTGCATTTCCTTTTCATAGCATTGTTCCATGAGTGCAAATGTCATTTTGATCCTAATGATTTCCTTTCGCCTTCTTCAACAGAAAAGCCAACCTGATTCTGCGTAGGGTGGAGAAGATCAGCCACTACTGCCGCTCCCTCCTCCGCAGCACCCACATCCAGAGCCGAACCGACACCATGGCGTACGTCTACTGCCGGAGCGAGGACAGCCGACCCCCCAGCAACACGTGGCACAGCTCACTTTACGAAAGTCGTACCACCTGCATGGAAAAGCTCATTTCTGTACAGCGTAACACATACAGCAGCACTAAACTCCGATGAGACTGGGGTCTGGAGACGAGCATATTTTTTCTCGCAAAGTGACATCATTTATTGATGTACCTCGTCACTTCATTCTGCAGCAGGTGTCTCTCGAGTGACTGGTGCATTTTGAAAACCAGGAGAGACAAAAAAACCTCAGAAGTCACTGGACATTGTGTTAAAGCTACCGAAAAAAAAACAAACGTATTTTTGTGTGGCCTACTTTTATTAAAATAAGTGAACAGAAAACTCGAATCGAAGATATTTCTCAAATGCCAGTGAGTGCACATATCAATGAGAAACCGCAGTGTGAACATGTAAAATATCATTCAGCCAAGAGAAAAACTGGTTGGCTTAAGTACTTTGAATGTAATATTGTAGTTCCTTTTTGGTGCTTTGAGGCTTATCTGGGACATGTAAAAAAAATAATTTAAAAAATAAATACATAAAGGAAAAATAGCATAACTTATTTGCCTTTACAACCTTTTTTGAATGGAGAAGAAAAATAGAAAGCCATTTGAAAAAAACACTTACTCGTTTTTTAAGTTCACAAGAATTATACTTATTAGTTTATGAATTTAAAACCGGTAAGTGAGGACATTTACGTAGTTAGTCCAATAATGCACTTAATAGATTCAGCTGAAACTGAGAAGCTTTGAAGTAACAGGATTGAGAGATAGGCCAAAAACCAGCTTGTTGAAATTATGCAAACATATGGTGGGTGGCATTGAAACATTTTTTCATAAACTTTTTAATGCTGACTCATTATGTCTGTCTTTCAGTGCTGCAGTGCCCCCCCTCAAAAAAATAAATAAAAAAAACAAAAAACAAAGCTGTAAACCCATTTACAACTGGTATTGAAATTGCTGTCTGTATCCCTGCAAGTTATCTGGATCCTCATTGAGATCAGATCTCTGTCCTCCAGGCCTAAGTCTGTACAGGAGTCATTTAACTGGTGGCAAATTATGACATGATATTGCAGCGATGTTCCATAACAAAAAGCCTGTTTTATTTATTTATAAGTTATATATTTCTATAGGATGAGTGATTGTTTGTTTCTATATGTCAGCCCTGCAATGAACTGGTCACATGTCCAGGGTGTACCCCGCCTTCGCCCTTAAGTAGCTGGGATAGGCTCCATGCGACCCTGGGGAGGATAAAGCAGGTTCGAAGATGAATGAATGAATATTTCTATAGGATGGCACAGTGATGTTAACACTGTGACCTCACAAGAAGATTTTTCAGTAAACAGTGTCTGGTTTCAGTAGGCTGTATATAATAATGGACAGAGCAACTGTCACCCACTGAGTTTGGGATTTGGTGAGAGGTGCTAGCTTACTAAACTTTACAGTCTTAGTCAAACCTATTATAAGCCATTACAGTAGAGTTACCAGCCAGGAAAAAAAATAGGTTAGATGGAATAAACTAAAACTCTGGAATTCTGTCTCAGCATCAAAGCAGGTTGACACAGAGACCTGTCAATCAGAGTTCAACACAGCAGATACTGAAGCTTCTATTCCCCCTGAGATCTGATTTATGGAGTTAAAATGTAATGATGGAGCATGTGACTTATTAGAGAGACCAAATACAATAGTCAACACTCCTACAAAAATATGATTTATTATTTCTGAAGCAAAGTTCACTGTAAGTCTATGGGATCCAGGGATTTGTGGAGCCAACTCCAGTGGCTGACAGTGGTATTATAACTTTATATTATATTTATAAGATTTTCCGTGTTGGCGTCATGTTGAAACTGAGGTCCTTGCTACTTGGTTCCAATCCAGTCCAGGCAGTCAGATAGTATGTAGTGAAGACTATGGGTATTCATTTTTAATGTCTGGGGCATCCCTATGGTAGAAGTTGAAGTCAGTGTAAATCTTTGCATGCTAGAAGATGGTTGTAGCAGAATACCAAAATTTGTGGACACATAAACTTTTCATATACTTTCATATTATTTATATTATCCCCTCAGATATTTCATTTTCCATTGCCGTTGCAGCCAGGTCTATTGATAATCTGCTTGTCCATTTGTTTTGAAAATACTTTACAAATCCACCGATTTCTGCATGAACCATCCTGTTTTCAGTCACCAGAAAAAGCGATTCAATATCTTGTTTCCTAATGAAGACTCCTCAGTATATTTCAGCCACATGTTGAACACAGAAGCTAAATATTCCCTTTAAGATAGAGTCAGATATGTGCAATTCAGCCTTACTCCTCTTGTGTTGCAAGAGTGAATATTTATAGTTAATGCTTAATAAAACACAGAAGGACAGGTGTGCCGAAAGTCACATTTTCTTTTGGAGATTTTCTGCAAATATGTGCAAAATGTGCAGTACAGTATCTGGATACAGATCACATTTTAATAACAGGTGTAAATGGGATCAGCCAAAATGCTTATACCACATAAACTTCTATGGAACTAAAAATAAATACTTTATATATATAATGTCATGGGTTGTGGTATGTGAATTAACATACAAATCCAACAGTATTGATATAAATTAGACACACATAGTTGTGCAGGATGCTTCTAATGTAGAAACTAAAACACAACTTCTGCAAAAAGCAAAGACTTTCATGGCAGAAGTTTGGCAGATAATGCCCATTTAAATTCACTGTAGATCAGTTGTACTACACAGATAAGAAGAGTGGTGACGTGGCATTATAGTCGGTCACTTTCTGATCTCAAGACCAGAACAAAACAAATATATTTTGTAAAAGTTTCTCACAGGAAATTCTTATGCTATTATGTAAGTGCTCTCATAGAAAATATGCTGACCAGGTTAATTATATATTCAAATAGTTTTGAGGATCATTTTTTCTTGTGATGTACTGTACACTGAATCATGGATCAGTGATTGTAGGTATCACCCATGGTCCTATAAAATCTCCCTGATCTTTCTGTCTGTCATCTCTTTAAAGCCATGGATATTGTTTTAATGAAGACGAACAATGCCTTTTTTTCAATATTTTCCTCTCATGTTATATGAATTGTAATAATATATTATTATATTGTAAATTTTAAATTGTAAAGAAAAAACATCTGTATTATTATGTGGCTTTGATTGTCTTTTTCTGAAGAATGTGAAATATTAAAAATGTATATAAAATCAGAATGATTCTTTGATTTTATTAAATATATCTAGCGACACGGTGGTGCAGTGGATAGCACTTGTGCCTCACAGCAAGAAGGTCCTGAGGTTGATTCCAACGATCTTTTTGTGTGGAATTTGCATCTTCTCCCCGTATGTCCATGGGTTCTATCTGGGTACTCTGGCTTCCTCCCACCATCCAAAGACATGCACTGATAGGTTAATCAGCTCTGCAATCAACTGGCGACTTGTCCAGAGTGTACCCTGCCTTCACCCTTAAGGTGCTGGGATAGTATCCCAGCGACCCTGGTAAGGATAAAGCGGGTTCAGAAGATGGATGGATGGATATCCATTGATTGTATGTAATTTGTGGCTGAACCCTCCATGATGTCACCCACTGGTTTGTGTTCTGCCATTCTGAAGCCTCATGGTGCTTCATGTGAACATCACCATGTATGTTGGATGGAAACAGGTGTCCACATTTGGAATCAGCAGGTGGAATTGGACAAGAAGGAAGGATAAAACGAACTAATCAAACATCAACCTCAGCGTAATTCTAACATACACCACCTAAGCTAATTAGCAGACTAGCTGACACAGTGTAATTCAAAGTGAATTCATGCGAACACCACCTAATGCAGCCGAGTCATGGCAGGTATTATAATAAAAGGCAGATGCTGTTTGCACCCAGGTGTAAATAGCAACCATGGATGTATAATCGAGCTGGATACCAGATCGAAAATGGCGCCTGGTCTGGCCTATTGGAGTTGCTCACTCAGCGCACACACCGAAAAAGTTCTCGGACTTCCGCGTTATGGGGCCCATAGAGCATGCACAGTAGTGTCATCTCCCATCACGCATCAGGTCAATGGGAACGAGCGAAGCACAGTTTTGCTGAAGTGACGTGCAGCCACAACAAGAATCTTCTGCGGATGAAATCTGCAGAGCGCTGAGCAAACTCAAATGATGGATTTTAGAGCACATAATCCTACTACAATATAATGTAATGACATTATATACATAATACGTTTCAGAATAATTGTTAAAACCAGTGATTTTTTTTTTATGACATTCTGTAGCTGACTGTCTTTTAAAATCATTACCCACAACAAAAAGTAGAGACCGTAGCAGTCCATCAACCAAGTAAATCAGCGTATTTTGTGCATTTAATTAATCCCATATGTGAAAGATGACTGATTATTAGATCAAGTTTTTACAATGATTCATTCATTTTTTCAAGGTCATAGCCTATCAAAGGAATACACCACCCCCAGGCCAAATTCAAATCAAATCAAATCAAATCAAAGTTTATTTATATAGCGCCAAATCATAACAAAGTTATCTCATGACACTTTA
>JAQQZY010000005.1:54885425-54911022 GCA_030068375.1 Ostorhinchus rueppellii
ACACACACACACACACACACACACACACACACACACACACACACACACACACACATACATACATACATACATACATAGACAATTGATAATTGGTAAAAGTCAAAATTCTACAGGATTCATTCGTTCAAGTGGTTGTTTTGTGCCTTTTGGAGGTCCACAGATAAATTTGCAGATAAATCTGATACATTAAATTTCCCTCATCTTTCAATGTGACTTTTTAAGCCCTTAGTGGACCAAAGCTGTAAATCAAACTGAGGACACCATAAACTATTCACTGCACAACAACACTCCAATAAGTTGATTTATAGGATAGGCCCCACCCTCTGCACTTAGGTTACCAATCAGGTTATCCAGTTGGCCTAACTGTGCAGATGATATCATCCTTCCAGTGCAGCAAAAGTTTCCATTCCTGTGCATCTGTTTTAGTGACCGTTACATTTCTAAATAAATATTGTCATCCATTACCATTCCTGTATAAAAACATAAAATTAAATTACATTTACAAATGAAAATATTTGACCTTACAAAGAAGTTACAGCTGGATGAAGGTCTATTAGTGCTTTCCACGTACTCATAGAACTAGAGTTAAAGTAAGTACCGGTCTGCATTTTGTACAGGTAAACATTTTTTATACTTTGTCTTAAAAGAGAAAGACATCACCGAGAGCAACAGTGACATGTCGGAAAACAGCATGTCAGTGGCCATATCTATTTCCATCTACCTTTCACTGTGTAAAATACCAAACTGATGTTACGTCCATGTTAACTAGTGCCTACTACCATAAGAACCCTGGCTTCATTTACCTGGAGACAAGCAGTCAAGTTATCAGCTGGGGTAAACCAAAAACAGGTACATTTATCAAGATGTGAGGTACATTTCAGCTTAAAAATCCCCTGAAAATGTCATCAGAAAGTACGTTGTCTGGAAGAAACACAGCAGCAGGTAAGGGAAAGGAGGAAGACTGAGAAGTAAACAAGTAAAGATGTAGTAAATAGGCTGTAGGACAGGTTGATGGTGAAGATGTTGGACTTTCAGAAAATATTGCGACAAAATATACACCCTTGATCTAATCCTTTTTTCAACAACATGTAATTTCACACCTCTTCACCCTCTGTACATTAATGTACAAATCACCAATCAAGTCAAATGTAATAAAAAACAGGAAGTTATTAAAATAGTTCCTTTCCACTTTTCATAAGGTAACTACTTATCTGTAACCCATCATATTTCTTCCCGACAAGGTTGGTCCCAAGACAAATGATGTATTGATCATTTCAAACTATCATGAGCAAAACCAAGTGTGATGATTTTTTAAAAGAGAAAAATGTATTTAAATAATGTTTATATGAGAATAATCCCTGAAACCTCCAAATGTATGCAGATAGCCAGAGAGTTTTGAACTATCCTACACAGGCCTGAAAGGACAGACAGTAACAATCCCCTCTATTGTCTCCTGGCACAGCTCAGTAAATAAATAAAAGTTGTGTGAGGCTATGTTTGGAGATTATTAAGCTTTGATTGATCGGTTTCAAAGCATGTGCGAGTTAGGTAATATTTCTGAGTGTGCACCACCATGCCTTATGTGTATATTTTGGGTTTTCATTGAAAACGTATCATTGACTGTTATAAATGTCTGCTTTTTATTAGGCCTGTCTAGAAACAAATGGGAAAATATATAGAATTTGGGGAGTTTCTCATGTCCTGTCTGGTTGAAATCACCTTTCTGCATATGATGGAGCTGAGATCAAAGAAGACAGAGAGGTTAAAGTCTTTGTGCTTGATAAATGAGCCACCACATAATATATACAAACTAATATATAGAGCTCTTACCTCACATCCTTTGATGCAGTGGAGCAGCTCTGGGTGTGGATACCACTTCAATCCCATTGTACAGACTATACTCTATAAAACAAGAGAAATGTTGAACTGGTTGAATTAATTCAGAAATACTGGTTCCATTAATCTGCAAACACATGGTTACATTATACATTTGTCATATTGTTAGCCTCACAGCATAAGTGCCTAACTCGTACACAAGTGGACACATTGAATTCAGGGGTTTCTTTTCAAACAGGGGTCTGGGATACAAAACAATAAGGATAAATGGAGTAATATAGTTTTTTATTGCAATAAATAGCATTGCATTGGTTAATTTGTTTTAGATTGTTGTCTTTGCTTCCAAAATGACTCAGTGATGGTTTTTGCTTATTTTCTTTCATGATAGATTTTTTTAATACATGTCTATGATTTTAAATGTTCTACGTCTAAATTTCTAAAATATTGTTCATGCTCTGACTGTAAATAATAATTTTCTACTACAAATAACCATCAACTTTCTTCACATCTCATTGAGAAAGAAAACTCTCCCCGTCAGTTATGCTATGAAGCTAACAATATGTGCATGATTTAGTTCAAGCATGCAGACGTACACACATACAACAAACTGGAACATTGGAGTTATCATAAGGACACAGAGGTGTTCATTGTGAAGCTTCCTTTGACTTACAATAACCTTCTACCACCTGGAACAAAATATAAAAACAGATTTTTACTACAGGTAAGTTCATAAAAAGAAAAAAACAGTTGTTTTTTTTTTCATTACTAAGTCATGGAATCAGGAGGATGAAATGCTGAGGGCAATAGGCTGAAAGGTACACAAGAGATAAAAAGCACCAGGTTGTCAAATATCTGTGCAGAATATGAGGAATCTCATCCTGTTCTCCAACTGTGCTCTACACTCAGCCCATTTAAATGACCATAAAAATCCGATTAACTGGCACTAATCCAGTAATTACTGTAATCTGATGTGATGCATTTACATGCACTTCATAAATGCGATAATTGAAAAACCCTGGATTACGGATTTTTTTTTTTTTTACGTATGTACGTTATGACGTAATAAGATGTGCATTTCCTGTTATTTTCAAAACATCTAGTCTTGTTTTGGATATTCTAAAGGACAACTTTTGGAATGTGTCGCCATTCTTGTATTTCCTCCTGTCAAACAAAAGGAGGAAGTTGAGAGTTTTCATTTGTTGTAGCATGAAATTTGTTTCCTCTTCACTCCAGAAGAGTCTTTGCCCACTTTTCGCTGCTACGTGTCACATTTATTTACCTTTTTCTTTAAACTCACGTTGTTGCTGCGTAACTTTATGTAGATTTTTTTTTTTTTTTTTAACACATGCACACATGTAAAAGAACAAAATAAATTAGATTAACCTGTTTACATGCATGAAGACATTGGAGTATTCGGTAGAAATCTAGGTTTGTTAATCCAATTTCTCATAATCAGATAACTGCAGATATTGGATAAAGCCTATCAGATTATCTTGTTTACATGATCACTTGAATAATCTGATAACCCCAGAAATCGGATAATGATTAGAGTATTGGTGTGCATGTAAACACGCTTATTGAAATTCAACAGAAAACATTTGCGCTCAGGGGAGTTGAGCTGCACCACATGTGAAATGTGGACCTAAGAGTGCAAATGCATAGAAGTGAAAATGTCAAGGTGAGGTTTAGTTGGTTAGGTAGATGTGACTGCTGAATAGTGAACCAGTAGACTCAAGATTCAAGATCCTTCATTGTCCTTCAACGTGTAACATGAAGAACAGAATTCTGATCCATTGAATCGACAGTGAAGCAGACATTTTAAAAACAGAGGTCAGTAATAATAGTAGTTGGTCATAAACTCACGTACGACCTCACAGTTCATGAGGAATTTGTTTGAAAAAACAAAATCATGTGTAAAACCTGTATTAACCCTTAAAGACTAACAACTATGTTTGTCACAACTTCCAAATATTTTTTTTTTTGTCATTCCCAACTGATTTATCACTATTATAATATCATCCTCCACATTTTGCTTTTTTTATTTACTGATGCACATTTTTTTTAGCAATAATCTGGCATTAGCCTCCTAGCATAACTGCCTACATCATATTTTTGGCCAAATTGTGATATCTGCGTAACTTTACACTCTTAACACTGCTGCTTAATTTTACACAGATTTCACAATTTGGCCACAATTATGACTTAGGCAATTATGGGGGTAAAACGAGGCTAAAATATTGAATTTATAGAGCATGTCGATGTTCATAAAAGCTCAGAGTGAATTCAAAGGTCATTAGATCAAATCAGACAAAAAAATGGTGAATGTTCATTACAGAACCTTAAATGGGTCATATCTGATGACCACAAAAAGATGACAAACTCCATTTTGCACCAATTATTGACATGTATTGATAGGATTAGTGGATCAACAGGTTTTAAACATTTTACTGGCATCAACATAACTTGGCTTAGATATTACTAAACTTTTTACTTAAGCCTCATTGAGTCAGTTCACCTGAAATAAAATAATAGCTCAAAACAAACAAAAAAAAAAAAGCTTTGAAAACTTCCATTACAACAATGTCAGTTTTTTTTCAGGGGTTCAGCTGAAAAAATTATCCAAACTATGACTGTTACATTGGCCATTAGGGATGGACCTCAAGTTTGTATATTGTTTGTATTTTTACTAATAGGTAATGAATGGATTTGGATAAAATTCATCCGACAATCTGAGGAAGCTTTTGATAGGACAGGACCATGTATTCATGTCTATGATTGGTAAAATCTAATTAATTAAAATAAATAAATTTTAAAAATTAATTCATATCTTGACTTGACTTCAAAAACACGAGCTACATCATAATACTGGAAGGTCTCAGGGCATCTGTGTGTGTGTGTGTGTGTGTGTGTGTGTGCATCAGCACAATTCTAACAAATTGCCATGTTTTAACCTGGCCAAGTAGGTCCCCACAGTTAAGGAATAGTCCTGTTTTCACGTCAGATATCTTGGCAAGTTGATTGACCAATATCTTCGGAGGTATTAGTCATTTTCAGACACAACTGCCTTACAATCATGGAAGTGCACTACCACACAACAGCAAATACAGTTAAAAACAGGAACACCAAATTTACTTCCGCAGTTCCAACATATCGGATGCCCCCCCCCATCTTACAAACTATTTACCCACTACCTCCGTCCATGTGCTTCCTGTGAACCTCACAAATTCCTTCTGCAGACATGCCTGGGTATTAAAACTATATATTAATACATTACATTTCAAAGAATGATTTACCAAACAATTTTTATGTCACTTCTTATAAAATATAGACTTGCACCTTTTCCCAAAAGTCTGCTCCCCCCAGCATAAAAACAACCACATCTACTGTACAACTCGTGGTTCCCCACAGGTCACATACTAGCCGAAAAGTATGTTGACTGTATCATTGAACATTCAGTGTAGACTGAAGACATTTAAAGGTGTTATATTAACCCACCATTTTTAAACAACTTTCAGAGGTTTCGAGTTAATTTGCTCTGTTACTTGAAGCTTTTCTGTCTGTTCAATACTTAGATCTGATACTGTATCTGTGTGCTCTTCATTGGGATCAAGACATTGACAAATTTCATATTGTCAAAATGTACAATATTAATACCCGACAGACTCATAAACAAGGATGCACAGATCAATTAATGAAAATTAAAGATTCTTTGATACACACAGTCAAGATGAAATGTACTCTGAAAACTCTGCTCCAAACTCTGAAAATCTGGAATACATCCAATGGACTTCATAAAAGTTTTCACATTATAATTTTCTCTACAATGAGAGGATCATGACCATAACATGATTTGTTAATGCTTTAATTCTGGGTGAGCTGTCACAGGGTGACCCATATTTGACTAGAATTATGCCTATTTGAATATAATTTGTCTTGTTCCAGACTTGGATGGTTGTGTGTTCTGCCAAAAGTGCCATCCACAGCAAAGGACTGGCTGACCTCCGATGGTCCATTTCTCAGACCCCGTGTCCCAATATCTCACAAATTTGACATGCTTTTCTTTTTTTGCTGCAAACTAAGGTATTTTTCATTTCAGTGCTGTCAGCAAATCAATGCAAAAAACAAACATGGTGGGTGAGGGGGCTGAAGGTGGAGAGAAAAACAAATAGCATCCGAGGACAACTAGGAACAGTTGTACTACCGCTTTGTAGTACTGCATAGGAAAACACAGGGAGGTACGTGGTGTGTACGTGGGTGTTTGTGTCTCTTTTATACGGAGTGATGGCTGGTGAATAATCAGATATGTTTCACCTCAGACTTGTAACTTTTTACAATTACTGTACTTTGATTCCTTTTTTAACTCCCAGTTTGGCATGATGATGTCATCTAGAAACACCTTCCCCACCCCCCACTCTTTCTCGTTTTCTCTCTCACTCTTTTTCTTTTTCCTCTCTCAGCAAGGCCGTAAATCATGATAATCCATGATCGTGGCCTGGCTTCACCCCTCACTACGTATGGGATCCTCACCCTCTGAAGCCTCCCCGGGGCGCTGATACCACATAAAAATAGATCCCTATCTCAGCGCCACCACAGACGAGGTCATGTCATATAGAAAATGACTAATTCCACAGCAAGCCCGACAGGGTAATTTTGCTGATAAAGGGGGAGGAGGGTGCTGGGGGCGCAGAATCATTAGAGATAGAGGGACAGGAATAAGAAGAGGCAAAGGTAGGGAAGTAAGAGAGAATTCTAAGTGGGTCACTCCAAGAACCAAAGTACGACTGGTTTAAAGGCAATAAATCAACATTGCTTATTAAGGTGGGCAACATTAACCTCCAACTCAGCAAAGTAGAACTGGAAAGTGCATTTGGGAACTCAAATTCTCTTTTAGGTACTATATGAAGAATCCCACCTGATAGGGGAATTTAGAAGTGTGTTATGCTGTCTACTCCGACACTGTCTTCTACTATAAACTGAAGATATTGATATTGCAAAGCAGCGTCAAAATCAAAGTCTGCTAATTCATATAATTGTCTGTTTTCTGGCACAAATTACTCATTTAGATATTGTACTTCCTGGTCCAAAAAAGTTGCTACCTGGATTAAACCAAGCACATAATTCATAGTTCTATTGGATAATTACTGTGAGTTGCAGCTTCTAATTCCTAAAACTACCCTCAGTTTGACAGATTAGGATCAAATAAAGATAAAGATTGGACTGTTTCAGTGGAAAAAGGCCATGTGGTCTGATGAGTCCAGATTGACCCTGTTTCAGAGTGATGGGATGCATCAGGGTGAGAGGAGAGGCAGAGGAGGTGATTACCCATCATGCCTAGTGCCTACAGTACAAGCCTATGGGGGCAGTGTTATGTTCAGTTGGTCAGGTCTAGGTTCACAACATTATGTGTCCATAAAATTAGTGTCACCTGACCACATGAATGAGCTGAATGATCAAGTTAGGATGTCAACGGGTTTGTCATTGCTGATGACTGAGACATAGTCCAAGATGACAATACTGGAATTAGACATTATTTTCCAGAGTCCCGACCTAAACCACACTGAGAATTTTTGGAATGTGATGAGAAATCTTTACACCGTTGTCTGACTCTCTCCATTATCAATATAAGACCTTAGCAAAAAAATAAATAAAATAAAATAATGCAGCAATGCATGGAAATAAATGTTGTGACATTGCATAAGCTTATTAAAATGGTGCCACGGTGATTTGTTTAGCAAAGCTATACATTTAAACTGTGGTTTCTTTGTTTGTTTGTTTTTTTATTATTATTTAGAAAGTGCTTTACAAAGTATGAGTCTAATCAGAAAATGTATCTTCTTTATAAGAAGACAGCAAATAATAAACAATTAAAAATGGCATGTGAGACGGAGGAATTTACACAGTGGTCTGACTCCATCATTCATACAAGATATTGGCCAAAAATGAATGCAGCTCTGGATGGAAATAAATGTGACATTGCATAAGATTATCAAAATGACGCCACTGTAATGAAAGCTTAAGGCAGTCTAACAAAACATTTGAGTGTGTGACTTTTTGGACAGGCAGATATGTTCATGCCTATACCTATGTGTATAAAGGCAGGAGGAAGCTGATTTATTCTAAATCTACCAATGTCACTTGACAGGTAGCTGCAGAGAATAACACGAGACACGCTTAAGTGCACACTACCTACAAAAACCCCAAAACTACATTGATCCTGTTTCCTCCAACCCCCTTAAACCTGATGCATCTCCGAAACACTGGCCCTGCCACCCTCGCTCCTTACTGACTTCTCTTAGTTATATCCACTGTCCCCAACAGCATGGCCTCAAGTATCAAATTACCATTGAGCACAAATGATATCAATTACACAAATCCATGAAAAACAGATCATTTCATGTCCACGTGGCCTAAACTCATCCTTCTCCCCAGCATCCACCACAAAAAGCTGCTGACTCAGTGTGACTCTGAAACAAAAACAAAAGGAGTTGGTGGAAAAAAAACACTGTGAGAAATACAATGTGTTCCTTTGCTTGGTCTGTGGCCTCTTCTCTCTTTCTCTAGTTACAAAATTTGATATTAATATTTAGTAAGATCGTCCTCTGACTTTACAGCTTAAAGAGCATTAATCTGACAAACAAAATAAAACAAAGTGTTCATGTTGACATTAATTAAAGCAAATGGGGAAAGTAAAATAGGAAGAGGAGGTGAAACCTCTGCTGACTACACACACTCTTGTAACACCATCCCCCTCTCTCCACTGTGTAACCTCACCCATATGCTTCATAAAAATCCCAAATGACACCACGGCTGTGTGAGCAGCACTCCTATAAGGAAGGTGTTCTGTGTTTAATGATCTCACAACCTTAACATGTCACCTCTAGGTTTTCCTGTCCACCAGTTTAAGCTAATGACGAGCACAGACAGTAGATGTGAGGTATATCTCTATCAACCAACCTCATTAACAAGTCTGTGTCATAGGTGTATTTCAGAAATTACAGGAACAGCTTATGATGATAGATATGGTTTCACACCATGTATTGAATGGTACAGGGGGGCCCCTGCATCACAATACATCGTCATCAGAAATTGAAATATGCAGAAAAAAGGCAGTGATAAACTCAAATCAGAATAAGTTATTATATATGGGAAAAAAAATCAAAAGGAGTGAATAACAAATGGAATATTTGAAAATTAGTTGATGCTTTATCTCAAGAAATTGATTGTTTAAAAAGGAAAAAAATGCAACATATTCCAAATATAGTTGAGATGGTAAAGCTTTTACTAATTTGTGATCTTGTCCTTTCATTGCACAACAATTAAACGACTATTAGGGAGTGAAGACACTGAGTTTTGAAGTATTTCAAATGTCACTCGTACTCTCAACTAGAGCAAAAATGATTATTTGATTAATTAACTTGAATCAATTAAGAAAAATATTCCATTACAAGTTTCCTGAATCTAAGTATCGTTTTCTTAATTTCGTTACTGCTAAACATCAGTTCCACTGTCATGTTTCACATGGACGCTTATTGTGACGCACATGATACCAACACAAAGTTTTATGTTAGTTCCATCATAAGGTGTCAGTAAGTTGGATCCAAATGTGTTGACTGCAGCGTACAAATAGTTTGTAGATATCATTGGACTTGTTTGTTTTTGGTTATATCTATAGATATTTTTATAGCATTGTTATTGTTGTTGCTATTTCAATATAGATATTATTCATATACCCTTTTACTTGTATATTTTGTGGTTGTTTCAGCTGGTTCTGGAATAAAGTTGTGGCATTTTGAAACATGTCTTTTTCACATTTTAACTTTTTTTTCACCTATTCAATTCAATGCTTAATAGAATTGAATCAAAGAAAATAATCAATTGTATTAATCAATCACAAATATAATTGATTGCTACAGCTCTAGCCTCAACAAGTCTTGATGTACACAATGGGACATGACCTTCATTATAGTATTTTGTTTTTGAAGATTCTCCACAGATTCTCTATTGGGAACAAGTACGGACTGTATAAGTTCAGTCCAGAAGCAGGACCCTCCTCTTCCTCCAGCAGGCATGTGGAATGTATACACAACATGGTTCTGTATTGTGTTGTTGAAATATTTATCAGTGTCAGTGGAAAAGTTGTCATCTTGAAAGCAGCATATGCTACTACGCTATGGTACTTTTTAGCATTAATGGTGAGTGACAGAAGTAACCATCACTTTTGTCCCTGGACCATGACAGACCCTGGGTTCTGGAACAGTAATAGTCTGGACAGTCTATCCCAAATGCCTCTGGGATGGCATTTTGTTTGTGTTAATAATATATGGAAGGTGGCTGTGGTCAGTGCATAGGTGGGTTGGGCTGACGGCTGGTAGTGTTCAGAATATTCCCGGTGGATTCGAGTGTCCCACTCTGCCCTGAAGGTAAACCTTCCTTTTGATTTAAAAAAGTCTGAACTGACATCAGTGGCTGTACCTCTGTATTCTAGAATGTGACAAATGGTCTCTGCAGTAATCCTGATCCATGTGCTTCTATCAGCTCTAGATGAATGATGGTTCTTGCTACAGCCTGAGGGATCAGAGATCAGTTTTCAGCTTAGACTTGTACTCTTGCCTTGAATTGAATTTGGATTCCTTAAATCTTTTCATTCTCTTCTTAGAAGCTGAAATATCAGAATCCCTTCTCTGCTCTCTTTATTCAAATTATTTTTTCATGTGTTTTGACAAACTTTGCTGCAACAGAAGTAGACCTTTCCTGAATGCTCATTTTGTACCAAACCAAGCTCATATCCCCTATTTTAAATCATATTATTATTTAATTTATTCCAATTAAATCCTAGACACAAATCTTTCCTCTCAGAAGTTTTTCTTGAACGTGTTGTTGCCTGAACATGAAGAATGAAATATAAGTCATAGCACATTTTAATATCAGCGCTTTCTTTTTTAATTTGTGTTACCATTCCAACTTTTTCTGATTTGGATGTTCAAAAATGTCTTTCTACAAAGGGTTCCAGGAAGGTAGAAGCATGTTTTTGTTCTTCTAAAAATTGTTTAGAAATGTTTGAAGGGTTGCCATGCCCCAAAGACAAACATTAACATGGCACTGGGCAATGAAAGATGAAAGGCATAAGCTGGCATATCGCATTGTGGATAATGGAGCCAGGATGTAGAGACCACACGTCAAATTCCCTAGCAAAGAGTTGTGGATCGCAGAACTTTGAGAAGTGCGTCTGTCAGAGCTGTGAGGTAGAAAACAAACACACAAACGTGAATTACCTTGACTTTATGCGGGTTCCTCCAGTGCTCTTTAAGTACACTTTCTACTGTCATGTTGCTAGGGAGGATCACCACGTCATTTATGCTCTCTCTGCACGACAGCTCACACTCCTCACCTGTATGTGTTCATGAGCAAGAAAGACAGGGACAAACTTATCCACAGGCAAAAACCACACACAGATCCAAGACATTTCAACCTGATGACACAGCTTTGGCACTGATTAGCGGTATTTGACTTTCATGCACTTGTTTGTAGAATATATTGGATGAGTATGACAGGTCTACATTACTGTTTCTTGCAGAGAAAAATCATGAATGTCATTTTATTTAACCCTTTAACCTTTCCACATCAACATCCCATTAACGAAGGCTATGGGATTTCTTAGGGTCAAATTGACCCTATGAAACACACAGGGTTTAAGATGTAGACTTTCAAATGAAATTTTCCTCTACAGATTTCCTGTTTATTACCATGTATTATAATGCTATCCTGTGCATTTTTCATGTTTCAGTGAAAATCATGTATTTAACTTAGTGATCGTGTAGATGTTCATTTAGAGAAAATACAAAGAAAAAGTTAATTTTTCAGTGAAATATACAATTAGCTGGACATAAAAACTAGAGTCTACAGCCACTGTCCATCTCCACGGGTTTTACTGGTAAATCGATGTTGTGCTTTCATGTCCACTACAGAGACTCTGAGTGTCCAATTCCATGATGACCATGAAAAGATGGCAAACTGTATTTTACCTGGATTATTGCAAAGTATTGATAGGATTAGTTGCTCAAAGGTTTAAAAACATCTACTGAGGGTTGCAGCAACTGTTGAAGTCTTTGAGGGTTATAATGGGTCAGGTCACTGCCGACCTATTTCAACCATACTGATGTAGCTTAGGCTGTGGTTAAGCTGTATGTTAAACACTAGAAACTAGAAAATTATCTTTTTCATATTTTGTCTACAACACAGGTGTTAAACATAAGGTCCATGGTGCAAAACTATCCCGCCAAAGGGTCTGATCTGGCTAGGTGGGATGAATCATTTTAGTTCAGGAGCCAAATTCAGTCCAATTCAATCTCAAACAAATCAGATCAGTAAAATACTATCATAATAACCTAAAAACAATGATGACTCCATTTTTGGAGAAACTATCCTTTCACAAAAAATGGGAATAACCTGAACAAAATATGAACAACATGAAATGTCTTGAAAGTCCAATTTTAACCCGGTTTTGCTGGGAACTGTGATCTGTAAGTTGTAATGTACATGTATAAATAATAAACTGAGATATAATATTGTTGAAATTGTACTTATTTTTCTTAATTAATTTCAGGTTTGTCATGGTAGCTCATGTTATTCACTTGTTTTCTTTTTTAAAGATTGTTTGTAGATGTAAACATTTTCATAACGTCAGTTTCCTTTTTTCACAATAAGTAAGACATAAAACATTTGGATTTTACTTTATTTATATATTATTGAGTTATCATTTTAATGGCCTGGCCCCCTTCAGGCCTATTGGGCTGAATGTGTCCCCTGAACTTTAATGAGTTTGACACCCCTGGTCTAAAACATGGATATTTGCTTTACATTTCATAACTTCCTTAGCTTGTACAAGTATCTTTGACCTTGACAAACACCTTCTATATAAATGATGGCATGGTTCAAATGGGCTTCAAAAAAAGATTTCTGTCTTCCTGTTGACCATTTGCTTTTTGTTTTAATTAGATCCAATGGGGCTGCTGACAAGTTGCATTAAGACAAATTAAAAAATGTAGAATAACAGCAAAGAAAACAAAGGATTAGAGAGAAAGTGGAAAGAATGTCACCAATGCTAAGAAAACTCACATAACACATTTACGTATACACACCTATGCCATGTCCTCGCTTGCATGAGTACTGGAGGTTATGATGGAGATTTTGAGGTAAAGAACACTGGCCTTTGCTGTGCGGGCAGAGACGGAAAGACCCTGTCCAGTTTCCATCTTTCCTACAGCGAATCATATTGGACGCTCCACCCTGAAAAAATATCATAGACCATGTATTGACACGCAACCAATTACATGCACCCACATGAACACACAAACACAGAGAAGGCCAAGGACATTGAGATGGCATCCCATTGCAAAGAGGGAAATCCGATCCAATTTTTATCAGGCATCCAACCCTCAACGCCTAAAAGGCAGAACAGATTAAAAGGTGTATACATTTCAAAAGTCTGTGGCAGGATTATTCTGGAAATCAATACCAATCTAATTAGCATGGCGTCAAATTGAGTAGGGCTAAGGGAGACAGGGAAAGAAACAGGCAAAGAGAGACAGGGGTTCAGACACTGAGGGCAGACTAAGAAGTATCAAATAAAAGACGGCGAGGAAGTAAGTGTATTTGTAATATACTTACTGTAATAGCTAGTATAAAGTAGACCGTGTATCTCTATGGAATACTAAAGGAGTGTGTTCATCATACTTTGATTTTTAATCAGACTATATTAGAACTAAACTACATGGAGTCTAAGCGCTACACTAGGAGGATGCAAAGACGAGAGAAAGAAGAGAGGGTTACTTTTTATAAACATGACAGTCGGACACTAACACATTGATGCAGCAGGAATAGAAAGGCAGGAAAGAGATGGACAGACCTGCTTGCATGGAGCGTGCAGCAGCCTCACCGTATGGGCAGAGCCTCCTGTGGCGGCAGTAGCAGTATTACCAGCAGGATCTGAGCAGTTGAGTCTGCAGACGCTGTCGAAACGGAAGCCGTCAGTGCAGTGATATGAGCCATGGAAGATGGGAGGTGGAGAATCGCAAGTCACTGGCTCGCATGCCCCCTCCAGCCAACTGCCATCTTCGGTGCACTGGCGTTTAAATGCTCGCCTAAAAAAAGGACAATTATATCCTTAGACATGCTGATAATATTCAACTTTAACGTGGTATAATGTTTCACACTGAATATTTGTGGGATTCACTGCTGTCTTAAAGCCCCCTTGAAAACAAACTGGATGATTAAACCTGCAGGAGTTGAAATCAAGTGTAAAATGGCAAGTTGAAAATATACGCACAAATATCCTATCTGCATCTGTCTCCTTTATGTCCAAATGAAAACACTATATACAGATGACCTCCTGCTGTTCCACACCACCACGGAAACATGAAGCCAATTTTCCAGGCTTCTGTCTCGTCTGACAGTTATGTATTAAACTAAACTTTAACGATAAACCATCTCCAAACATGTAATCATGTAAAATCTCCTTCCGGGAGGTAGATTTCAAGATTTCTAGAAGGGCAGATGCTACAGCCTGAAAAGAAGTCAACTAATGAGTAGTAGTTCTGATTCCGTTCAGATCGCTTGAACAACAACATGCTGAAAGGTATGTAATTTTAAGCTCAATGATGCCAAAAACTATGCCAAACTGACACTGACTAGATGTTACGTTATTACCTCCGCCAAGGTGGTTATGTTTTTGCTGTTCAACTCAACTCAACTCAAAAAGTTATGGACGGATTTTCATGAAATTTTCACAGATTGTCAGAAATGGGGTATCCTACACATGATTACATTTTGGTGGTGATCTGTACATTCAGCGCCATCTAGTGGATAACAGTACAAACACTGCCTTGGCAGAGGTCTGCGCTCTCCGAGTGCTTCTCTACTTGTTATATATTGTGGACTATATGTCAGCTATAGATCAATATCTGGACCAGCTGTGGTGACGATGGTATTTCAGAGTTTGCCATCTCCTGAAAAATATTGGAATAATAATTTTGATGACTCGTTCCTGTATTTTGGGGTGTGTACTATTGTTGTATGCAAAGAAAAATTCTTCTTCCACAACCACAAAATTCTACCAGAAGTTCTACTAACAGTTGCTGAACAATTCAAGAATAAGCCTACCACTTTTCTAGATATTTCATGGGGACTTTAAGGGCAACATTAACTAAAATGACTTATTTTCTTTCTTGTCTCAACCTCTTAGGCTTGTTGGTGACATGGTAGCCCGGCTTGCACTTGTACTTGCAGAGTGTGCCCACTTTTAAGCCACTTTCATTGCAGCGCTTTGTCTGGAGTACCGCATTGGGTACCGGAGGAGGAGCCGGGCAGCGTAGCTCACACAGAGCCTCAGGGAAGGACCATAGACCATCCTCAAGGCAGGTCAGTGTGTTGTTGGAGCCTGCATGAGGATACAAAATCCTAGATGAGCAACATCATTCAGACAGACAACAATTAACATGTGCACTATGTTGCAAAAGAAAGTATTTAATTGTGCACAATTATGAACAAGATATGTAAATTAATCCATATGAGAGGACATTAAACATTCAGACACATGCTACTTGTTTATTTACTTTTTGAATATCTGATGATGCTATATGTTACATGAAAATGTAGGTAATTTTATGAAAAAGATCTTGACTTGCAAAACAGATCAAGATAAACAGAAAGTATGTCCCACCAATGAGCTGCGCAGGTTCTCGACACTGGAAGGTGCTCTTTTTGCCATAGGTGGTACCCTCAGGAAAGCTGAAATGGGCAGGATGGACATGGTATTTGTCTGGCAGACCACAGTCAACGGGTTCACACGACACTTGTTTGTTCCATTTCCCATTTGCACAGGTTATGGTCACTGAAGAGTCGGACTGGAGAAAGATAAAATAAAACAGAAGACCAAAAAAAAAAAAACAACAAATCATGAAAGAGCTTCTCTCAGGTTGAGTTTTAGTACTGATATGACAGCCTGATGTCCTGCACACACACTTTGAATGTTTACCTCATAAAAACTGACTACAGCAATTCAGCACTCACTCCAACAAGTTTCTAATCAGTGTGTAACCTAACAAAGCTTGATCGGGCTTAGCTTACTGTATGTCAGAGAGCCTCACGGGCTTCTCAGCAGCTCAAGTAACTGCTGATAGCATTTGTAAGGTCAAGTCATGCCACTCAGACAACTGATATCCAACAAATGCACAATCAGCCCTAACACAAAACAGATTGACTTCAATAGAAGTGTGACAACCTCAGAGAAACACACACACACACACGCACACACACAGAGAGGGGAATCTTCCACAACAGGAATACCGCTCTCACCACATTGTTTATCACAGTGTTTTTCCCTAATACAAAGAAAACGATTTTGGAAATGTTAGTTGCATTGAAATAAAAATTGGATTCAGAAAATAAACCCTTTCAACAGCAAAAAAAACAAAAACAAAAAACAAAAAACAAAACATTTTCCCAGGGCCTCTTCATATCTGTCTTCTCATAATTAAGACTCAGATTTTTTTTTTTTTTTTTTTTTTTTTAAAGTTTACAAAGTCTACCTTGTGTGATTGGGCCCTTACATGCTGTTGGAATGTGGGAGGAAACTGGAGAACCCAGAGGAAATCCACACATGGGGAGAACATGCAAAATTCTCCAGAAACAGACTTGGGCCAGGAAGTCAAACCATGGCCTTCTTGCTCAACAGCAACAACTCTACTGCACTTTGACAAAGATACTTGAATGCTTAGGATACCAGCACGATGTAGGAGCGAGAGTAATAGATTTGTGTCCCCTCTATTAACATGTTCGACCTATCACAGACACTAGCCTCTGATTAAAAACAGCAGACATTTGGGTTACTGCTGAAGGAGCTCTGACCTTGCGAGGTCTGAGCATGAAGTGCAAAACACATATGTCTTGCATTAATTCAGTATGTGCGTATTTGTGCACATGTCTAGTAAACTCAAATTTTATACATCACTGTACACATTCAAAGTTCCTGCTCAAAAGTAATGAGAAGATTATGCAGGTAATATAATACTAAAGACACTCATCTGAGTTTTGGGGGGAAAATGTTTCCAAAACATTCCAGTTTAAAATGGTATTCTGTTGCTCTTGACATTTTTTTTTTTTTTAAGTTGACCAGAACTTTTTCCCCGATCTAAGGTCTATTTCCTATTAGAAACAACTCTGATTCCTGTAAATTATTTGGCCTGTGGTATGATATTTGCAGAGATGAGACCAAAATGGGGAGCCACTGCATCATCCAAACCTCAACTGTTTTCATCCTATTCCATTAAATAGCACCATGTAACGCAACAAGAATGCTTAAATTGATAGCAGTGCCAAGAAATCTCACAACAAAGCTGTGAGAACTCAATCATTTTGATGTTTCCTACCAAAAAATAAAAGGGGACGGAAGACGACCTGTGTTTTTTTTACCATAAATTACTTTCCATCCCTGTTTTGGTTGACTTTAATTACACACATGCTTTTAAAGAGTGGCCAAACTTTAAGGCCACGCAAGCTGGACCCAGTTAGCATTACATATCTCTTGGTTCGCAACCCTTTCTCTATTCCCATGTATTTCTATCTTTCATCTTGATCCCATTATGATACTGCATAACAATATCAGGTTTCCTTAAAATAAATAAGCTCCTTTCATATTTGGATGTCTAACAAAGTAACATATGCATCACATGTGGGTGCCTGGTGAAAAATAAATGGGTGTAGGGTTGAATGAGTCAATCATGATGGGAGGTTTTGAACAAAGTCTGTGTGCAGCACAAGTGGAAGGATCTCCTTAGTGTTAATGCGGTTAATGTAAATATGTGCGCAGATGGAATGTTAAGAGAGGTTGTGTAATTGTGTATGTGTTTCATTGAAGTTTCATGTGTTTGTATGTTTCCTCAAACCTGAAACTTGGGTGTAAAGTTGTGGTCAAGTGTGTGTGCATACAAACAAACACAGAGCCACAAACCGATTCACATTTTGTATCTGCCATGAATTGCTTTCACAATTAATTACCCATGTATCCCTATGCATGTTGTGCATCCTGTAAAAGTTTGTGTGCTGCAGTTTGTGTGTAAATATGTGGGAATTTTCCATCCTTTAAAAAAAAAAATACAGTTGACTATCTTCTCTCCCAGTAGTGATTGTAATAACCTCTGCCTAATTTAAGCCACACAGACTAACAGACAAATGAACTGACAGACTGACAGCGTCTTCCTTGAATCTGGGGATTTGACTTCCAGTGGGTGATATAAACATTCAGTAAGCACATTTAACTGTGCATGCACACATACAAACCATAATAGCCCACATTTGTACACTGCTAAGTGCTGCTCAGCAGTGGAATAAAGTATGATTTATTATTGTCTCCTCCTCATGGAAAAGCCCTCACGAAACACTTTCAGAGAACAAAAATCTTCTTTACTTAGAAACGCAGAGGTTGTATTTGCTCAGAACACACACAGCTTTCTGGTTGAAGAATTAAACAGCTCCACTAGCCATTCTGGTCAAGAATGTGCTATTGACAGTAACATGTGCCTTACTGAGAATTAAACAGTACTCAGAAGCAGTCGTACTTCTTGGTACATCAGATTTTGGAAGTGCTATCTTTTTTAAAGAACACTTAAAAACAGTTTCAGGTCAATTATGGGATTAAGTATTTTTGCCACACTGCTGTATAAAAGTAAAAAAGGGAGTCCTGTTGAGACTGTAAGTGACGGTCATGCTCTTATATTTCATGAGGAAGAAACATGTCACAGTGCAACTGTTCCTTTGGTTTTTGAATAACAATGGCCACAGATGTTGGCCCTGAGAGAAGTCAGCACTTTATTAGCACTGTACTCACATTGGAGATGATTCTGACTCAGCTCATATCTAGATCACTGTGGAATTGGGGTAAAAACTCTCCAGACTGTTTGACTAGTTTGCGTTTCTTCAGATAAATTCAAATGACTAAACAAGTGTCAGGATGGCCATCTTTATATGCATTCTACAGTGTGAGCGAGTCTTGCAAGAGAGAAACATGACAGGGAATCAATTCAGGTAATGAAAAATCACATTAAGTTTGGAATACATACTGCCTGTGGCTATTCCTTTAAAAAGTAGCATCCTGTGTAAATGAACAGTCTCTGTCGGTGTCCACTCATCAGATACGGGCATTAAAACAGATGTCTACAAATCAAACAAGTGAGGGGAACAGATTTTCTCTGAAGATAGGATTATCTGAAAGGGTGGTGTTCCCAGAACCACTTTAACATTGCTGATATTAGACTGTAATTGGCTAATGAAAGGAAACAAGATTGTGCTTCAAGCTCCACATTTCAACCTTGGTGTGGATGTGCGTGAGCACCTGTGAAAAATCAGAGAAACCCATGAGTACCATTGTGGAGGTGAATCTATGGTAAGGTCAGTACCAAATTATATTGTATAAAATTGTGTTTTACCCTTTAATCCCTATTCCAGTTATTCCCAATCTATTTTGGCTCATGACCCTATTTTAAGATCACAAATTTCTGGCAACCCCAGACAATCAAAACAGAGTTTTGTTTTTTTGTTTTGTGTTGTTTTTTTTTTTTTGGGGGGGGGGGGGGGGGGGGGGGGGCTAAAATGGATTTGTTTTTGCTCATGTAATAGTTTGCTATATTATGTTGCAAATAAATGTACATTTTGGATGACATTTAGGCTATATAATGTATAATATTATAGACAGAGGCAGAAAAGTCAGGTTCAGATTGCTGCACAAAGTGAGAATTGTATTTTCCTTGGTCAGGATATGTACAGTCAGTCTAGCTTTACAAGGATGACCATTAACACTGAACAAACAATAACTCAAGCTATGAATTATGAAAGAGCTGCAGCATCTGAAACCGACCACAGTGAACATTTGAAAGATAAACAGTAGCACAGTGCTTCAGTTTCAGCTTCAGAGTCTGTCATGTCTTTTATGGATTGGGATTGTCTCTTTCAACTCACCATATATTTTTTATTTATTTTTTATTTTTATCAATTACTAGAAATTTCAGGTGACCTGTTGAATTTCAGGTGACCCCACATGGGGTCCTGACCCCAGGGTTGAAAAACACTGCCCTACACCTAAAATGATCTGCCTGGATTTTTTTCGTATTATGACTATTTCTATGTCTGATTGCAACAAATTCTTCAGGAGAAAGGTCATTTTCACAGCTAAGCAGGATAAAAAATGAACTGAGAGCAATTCTGTCTCAAAAGAAAATTGTCTGCTCTTAACATCATGTGCATAGAAAGAGATAAGTTGCATAGCATATCTTTTGATGACAAAGATTTTTTTTTTGTGAAATGAAGAAAGAAAATGTTTTGTGTTGTTACTCAGAGGACTAATAGCAAATATTATCAATAAAAATTAAAGGTAATATATTTTCAATTTTTCATATAATTAAAAAGGCAAATCCATTTTAAAGCTTTCTGAGACCAGCTGGTGTCATTTAAAAGGGGGTGAGGGCCTCCGGGCTTTATAAAGCGGAGGGCCTCACCAAGTCTAAATCCAACCCTGGGTAAGGTCTTACTACGTTGATGTTGTGACACCTCTCCATGCTAAGGTGTACATGGAGTCATCCAGTCTCAGGAAAAGAACAAATGACTTTTCCACCTTTTTAGACCAAGAGAGGAGAGTGGATGCAGCCTGTAAATCTGCTCAGATGAATTTAGTATTGGCTGTCCGACTCATTCCTTTCAACAACCTGGGATAACACATATCTTTTTACATTTGATCCAAAACTAAGCTCTGTGTTTGTTTCAAATCAGTATCTGTCCTACACAGATTTGCTGGCAATAGAGCTATAGCCAGTAACAAAATGAACAAAAAAAAAAAAAAAAAAAAAAAAATTGGCTTCATCAGTACAAGTACATACAGAAAATAGATTATTTCATTGAACTTTGAAAGGTTTACAGAAGGACATTTGGTGTAATGACCCCAAGGGATGCAAGGGAATAATTTTCCATATGACTTGGTCATAATTTGAGGAGAAAAGCCTGGACTTAAATAGATCAACATGCTATGGCATACAAATGTCTTAGGAATGATTGGTTACGGTTATCATGAAAAACGTTCAATATGTAAACTGCATTATCAGCCATTTCCATAATAAAACTAAGAAACATACTGTTCTGTACTGACACATACTGTGAAGCACTGCAATAAGAAGGATATTTTTGTAAAAACAAAACAAATAAACAAAAAAATCCCCACATAATTGGTAATAGGCAAAGGGCTGAATTCACAAACAATGGATTGCACCTCCTAATTGTGCAGGGAGTTGTGTAGTGTTGACGCGCAGGATCTGTTAAGTACCTGTTCATTAAAGATTATGTGTTAATGATCTGAAGGTGCAAACACACCTACAAAGATTTGCACCTGAGTGCAATTTATACTTGTTTTACACCGGAGATTCTATTTATTGTTGTGTCAATTAGATGCATAAAAAGAGGCCCATTTTGTGCTGATTGTATGAATATGACAAACGGGCCACCGTCAAAAGTTCAACATTGATCTTAACTCTAACCCAACAGCTGGGTGGTACTGCAGTTTGTGAATTCTAACTTTTGCAGGTGATTTGTGAACTACATTTTATGTTTTTGTTCTATTTGCATAGATTTTTCACCCACAAAAGTTGTGAAAGCCTTTTATGGATTTACCCAGAAAACAATTCTTAGAAATTAGGGATATGGATGTGCCACTGATGCGACACCAATTAGGGGTGCCACAGTTCACAGTTTGGTACAAGCATATACCGTGGTATGGCTCATCTGTCATTTTGAAATGACATTTATGGAGAACTCCCATTCATTTTACAGCATTGCAAAACATGACTTACGGAATTCTACAGTCAGTGGTTGGAACTGCACAGTCCTTCTGCAACATGGAATTCAACATGGGATGCCTAAAAGCACTGTTTTTGCTAGTACAATGCTAAAACCATGAAAAATGGCTAGATATCAGCTCTTAAATTACATTATTAAACAATACTACTACTACTACAATTACTACTACTACTACTAAGAAGAAGAAGAATTTTTTTTGTGATCATTATATTTGTCCAGGGAAATGTACCTTTAGTTGTATCAGGCATTAAAATGAACAAGAAACTGAAGAAAACAGGGGTGGTCTAATAATTTTTTTTCGCAACTGTATAAAAGCAATGACACATGACAACATTAGAAATGGACAAACCTATTTACATACGTAAAGCAAACATAAATGAGCCTTAAGCTCTCCATCATCTCCCAGTTGAGTTTTGGCACATTGTTGGGCTCTGCGTCTGATCTGCACCACACCATGAATCGTGACTTGTAACTCAAGAATCGCAACACATACCGACCCATGGATAGCTTGTACCATTGCACCCCTAATACGGATCTCAATGCACGACCAGTAGAAGGATTTATGAATATATTATACACTGTATTGCAGCTAACAATGCAATATGGCATGATTCAGCTCTGCCAAGCTGCAGTTCCATTTGGCATAATTTGATGATTATATTTTAACATAATATATCTAATTCTTCATGAGCAAATTAAAAAATGCCAAAAATGTTTCATCTACACATATTTGTTTCCCCACACTGCAATTCAGTGTCTTGCTTATGCTGATTATTTTCAGCTTCTAAAACATCTTGTTCTTTTTTCTCTAGTAAGTCTTTGACAAGAGGTAAAATAAAACCAGCCCTGAATGTCGCCTTAAACCACTTCTTTTTTGCTGTTCTATCTCCAGTTACATGTTTATAACACACCTAAGCCTCAGTAGCAGCCTGAAGCTTTGCTTAATCACGCAAGACGCAGCCGCAAGATGCAGCCACAAAACTTGCTGCGAATTGCTCACTGACCGAGGAGATGAGAGATGCAACACAGAAATCCCTTCATGGAGGAGGGAGAAAAGATTAAAAAAAATAATTCATTAAAAAGACATATGGCCTCAACTAATCATTGTTCATCAATAAATAGTTTTTTACTGATGCAAAGTGTTGCACCTTGATTTCTGTCTAAGTTGTATCAGAAACACACTTTTTCAGTCAGGACACTTTTATCTTGAAGCTTTATGCAGATGAATTGATACAAATTAAAAATATCGCCATCACTAATGTCATTAATTCAGCTACAGGATCATATGTGCAAAAAGAGACAAACATTGTGCAGCACGATTTTTCTATTCTGTTAAAACTACCTTAAGTCATCTTAAATTATCTGCTATCACTGTGAGCGAAGCAACAAAACAACTTGAAAGAAATCGAATCTAATCTAAAAGTGTCATGTCAAGAAAAGGCAGAGTTGAAGTTTGAAGCAGATGAATGTTAGCTGTAACAAAATAAAACATTTTCTATTCAACATTCACATAAGAAAAGAATATATTTGCTGTGTGTTTTGTGTTTCCAGCCATAAAAAAAATATGAATACTGCAGAATGACAGTTATCAAAATTTATTCCAAAATGTTAATGCATTATTCCATAAACCAGATATGTTAAGTTTCAGGTTGTTGGAAAAAAATCTGAATAGTAGTGATGACTTTCTAAGGCCTTATAACTAAGCATTAGCCTCGACTTCCTTTTGCTTTTCTACTATCTATCAGTGTCTACATCTTTCGTATCTCCCATCAGCACTTTTTCTTCTTCGGTACTGTCCTCCCCCTTCCTCTCTGAAAAGAACAACTGATCCCTAAATGAATTGACATGGATGAATAGCCACATTGTGCACTGTCAATCAAACATAATGCAGTTAGAGGTCTGGCTAGATTCAATGGAGATCTAGTATGAGTGTATTAAACTGTTTTCCAGTTCAAGCACATCCTACTTCTGTGGACACATGCATAGACACCAGAAGGGAAAGAGGGAGAGCAGATCATTAAAACAAGAAGAAGACAGAGAGCAAAGACCGCATGGTGAGAGTGGAATCCATTGACTCCTCCTTTCAGATTGTATGTCCTCGTGTTTGTAAAAATACACACAGATAAGCATACCCCCACATAGCGGCATGTTCATCCCGGACTCAAATCCACATAAAAATAAAATTTACCATGTTCCCAGACCCTCCCATCTCCCTGAGAAAGCATTAATAGATTGTCTTGCAGACTACTTTACAGAGCCACGGAGAAGAATAAAGCCTTTATATGGCCTTAACACCAGCCTGGCCCCGATCCAAAGGGTTTACAATGCAGGGTCAATTACCATGTTTGTTTGTTTGTTGTAGTTTTTTTGTGGTGTGCATGCATCTGTGTAAGTAGCCTGCATTTGCATCCCATTTATTTAGGAGATGGTTGGCTACTTTATGGCTGCTGCACGTGTCTACATACAAGCATTTATGTGTGTGTGTGTGTGTGTGTATGTATATATATATATGTGTGTGTGTGTGTGTATGTATATATATGTGTGTGTGTGTGTGTGTGTGTGTGTGTGTGTGTGAGCAGCAGCAAATCTCTGCCCTTTACCAGTGACTTCAATGTGTGCAAAATGAGCAAGGATGGAGTGAGGGAGGGAGAGGGAGCAGACACTATGCAATGATGTCATCGTCCCAGTGGAGTAGAAATACAAAGTGACTGTTTGAGGTGATGGTGCAGCGTGCTCAGCTAGAGACTAAACACTATTATGTCTTTGCTGGTACAGAGTATATATGGTATTGTGTATGTGTAGCAAGACAGAAGGAGGAGACTCGGGGCGTCTCCATGCCTCAGTGCAGCACTCATCTACCTGGATGTTCATGATGTCATTCTCCCAGGGGGCTTGCCGTGCCAAGCCTAGTTCTTGCAGGTGACAAAATGGATGCATAGATAAAGAGGAGAACAGAGAAAAATGTGTGTTTTCACTCTGTTTTCACTCTCTTCTTCGCGTGCCTGAGTTTGCATAAATACATGTTCACGTGTGTGTTCACAAATCCATCTTCGCACGCAGGTTCCCATATGCCATCGAGATGCTCCAGTGGCATGTACACTCATGCATTCACATGTCTTGTTTGTGCATTTTTGCATGTTTGCATTTACCTGGCTCTTGACGATGTCGTCATCCTGATGGACTTGAAGGACGTATCCGGAGTTGCAAGAGATGGTGCAGCGGTCTCCATTGTAGAAGTGGCGACCAGGGCTACTGCACTTGAGCTCTGCATTGCGGATTAAGGGTTCCTGGCAGTCAATGGCTTCACACGAATAATGTACACAACTAAGAGGGAGAGGGAGTGGGGTTGTTAAGGGAAAGAGAAAAGGGAAAAAAAGAGACAAACAGAAGAAAACAAATATGTTCAAGCATTGCATGTTTGGTGTATGAAATTACACTGCACATGCTCAAGTGAAATCCATTTGTACGTAAATCGTATTACTGTGCTAACAGTCAACCATAGCATTCCATCAACAACTGTTTAACATATCAAATCTATCAATCACAAAGGGGAAAAGACAGATGGTTGCCCGCACAGATACTGCAGAGACTCATTTTTGAATGAAAGCCCATAGGATATGTGATGTGGAAGTTACAATAACTGTGTGAACGTAGCGCTACGTTGGTAGCCTGATGGAGAAGGCATTTAATGCTCCTGGAATGTTTGGAAGCCTAAGGCACCTTTTTCCAACAGTGCACATTCTACAGTATAGGGTTCCCTTATGAAGCTCACTGCTAAAAGAAGAAGAAGAAAGAGGAGAGAGAGAGAGAGAGAGAGAGAGAGAGAGAGAGAGAGAGAGAGAGAGAGAGAGAGAGAGAGAGAGAGAGA
>JAQQZY010000005.1:54918584-54928875 GCA_030068375.1 Ostorhinchus rueppellii
AGAGAGAGAGAGAGAGAGAGAGAGAGAGAGAGAGAGAGAGAGAGAGAGAGAGAGAGAGAGACAGACAGACAGACAGATGGCACTTTATTCTGTTGCTGCCTTGAACATTGAATTTCCTGGTTGTAGGATCAATAAAGTCTAATCTAATCTAATAAAATGTATAAGACCAGAAAGACTAATAGGACGAAACAATACTGATTGGAACCATGAGCCATCCTCCTTGGAGTGGATGCTCATGATGTACTTTAATATGTTTTTTTTTTCTTTTGGTTGCTGTCTCTGTAAAACATATTCAATGCTGAGGTCCATCAGCCTTACCTCTGGCCCGTGGGGTTGTAGATCTCATTGCTCTGGCAACCACTTATGGTGATTGGATCGAAGGACTGGAAGGAACGCAGGCCTACACCAGAGATGGCTACAAGGTCTGATGCAAACATGACCAGGATGGCCTTTGTGTGGTAGAAGGCCACGGAGAGGTCATGGCTCACCGGGATCACCAAAGGGTTGGTGCGGCAGCTGAGACGCCATTCACCTACAGAGATCACAGTGAATAAGATATTATTATAGTTGCCTGATGGCTGATACAGAGGATTGATGAATGAACTTTTAATATAGCATGGTGGAAGAATGAATGCAGCAGTAAATGCCCTGTTGATTGAGAAAAAAAGAACATGTTTGATACCTTTGGATAATTGACACAGATTTGCATTTTCAACTAAGTTAGCTGTGGCTTTGTTCAGGATCTTAGTGAACCAGTCCATAATACCACGAGTGTTGATTGGAAGCACTGATCAAATAAGTCCCATTACTGGAGAGTGATGCATAAAAGTCTATAATATCCCATTTTTGTGGTGACTTCCAAATTATTTTTTCTGTGCATTTAACCATTACCAAGCGACTTCTCACCATATATTATAATATTATCATCTGCATTTTTGCAGTGTACATTATGTATTTTCCTATATTTAATTTACAAACCATGTAGCTGTTCATAAAAGCTCAGAGTAAATTTGAAGGTTATTATATCAAACCAAAAAAAATTTAAGAAAACATGACATTTTCATCAAAATATAACTTTAATTCTACATAAGAACACTCATCTACAACCACTGTCATTTATCAAAATACATGGGTTTTATTATTGAACCAATGTTGCAGAAGATAATGGTGTTTCCATGTTCACTACAGAGACTATGAATGCATCTGAAAAAAGACATCTGATGCTGTTGAAAAGCTGAGAAACTGAATTATTTCACTGTATTGATAGGATTAGTGGATCAGAAGTTATTAAACATTTTGGATCACTAGATCCTGTTGGGTCTTTGAGGGATCTATTAATATTACAATATAATCATATCATTCTCATTTCTTTAGTATTTCTGTGAAACTGCCTTCTTTATTCTTTCTTGTGCTACTTTCACACATTCCCTTAAACTTAAGTTTCATATGAGATGGCCATAAAGACAGGGAAACATCCTATATTTCAAAAGGGGTTCTCATATAAAACTGCATCAGTCCCAGAAACAGGCTATGAATGACATCTCTTCAACCTGTTCATTCATACCAAGACTATGGATGCCCTCCTTGGTGTCCACCAGCTGCACAGTGATGTTGCATTGTGTCTGGTCAATGTAGCCAGTCCCGTCAGCGGCAAGATGGATTATTACTGCTGCTGCCACCATGGGATGAGAAAAGTGAGCCTGAATGAAGGGATAGGAAAAGCACAAAATGTAAATATAAATGCACCATTACTTATGGACACCATTAGTTACAGTATAGTACTGCTTAAAATACATTTAGCTTATATAGCCCATAAAGACCCAAACATCCACCACCCACCGAAACCATTTACTGATTTGTCTGTTTAATACCTGTTGATCGACTAATCTTATCAATACGTGTAAATAATTGTTGTAAAATGTAGTTTGAACATCCAAATGATGACCATGAAAAGATGACAAAGGCTCCATAGTGACCGTGGAAAGACCATTATCGTCTACAGCATTAATTCACCAGTAAAACCCATGGAGTTTGATCAATGACAGTGGATGGAGACACTTGGTTTATGTTCAGTTAATGATATATTTTATTGTAAAGGTCATTTTTCTTCAGTTTTCTGTTTCTGATAGAATAACCTTTGACTTTGCTCTGAGCTTTAATGAACATCTGCATGTACAGTGAAGTAAATATAGGGAAATACATGATTTACACTGAAAAATGCAAGATACAGAGGATAATATTATAATAAATGGTGATAAATCACATAAGAAAGGTTACATAGAGAGAAAAATGTATTTGGGAACTGACACAAAAGTAGCACCGGGTCTTTATGGGTTAATAAGTTGTTTATTTAAATGTGTCAGAAACTGTCTATGCACAACAAGATGCTCATGTTAAATATCTCAGGAAGCAATATAATAAAGTTGCATCAATATCAGATGATGGTTTGGCACATTGCTTCCTGACATTCTCCCTATCACATAACCGGATTGTTTTAATTTAGATGTCAGTAAATTGCATCAACATGATGCATCGTCTTTCTTAAAGACATTGAAAATGTCATCTTGCAGATATTGGATGTACATTGTTCTTACCTTTAGCCAATAATTGGAATTTCCCCAGTGGGTTTGACTGGCACCACGACAGGGGAACCATGCATACTGAGACACACCATCTGACAGATCAAACACCTTCGACTGACACGTCTAGAGAAAAAAAAAGAGAAGGATGTTAGGTAATTACACAAGTCCCAAATTCATCTGATAAGCCTATTTGTATAAGCACGCTAATGTGTTACAATCTGAAATCCCATCATTTACTGCTCTGAGTCATGAAGTATGATGAAAACCGTTAGCCTCATAGTATAACATAGTTTTATATTGTGATAAATATCAATTCATTGGATAGTTTGCTTTAAATTGTTATCTTTACTTCCAAAATGCCTCAGAGATGGTTTTTACTTAATTTCTCTCAATACTGATTCATTCATTGATTAATTTTTTTATCCATAATATGGTTTTAAATGGGACGACATGGTGGTGCTGTGGATAGCACTTGTGCCTCACAGCAAGAAGGTCCTGGGTTTGATTCCAACACCAATCACTCTAGTTACTGGTGGGACCTTTCTGTGTGGAGTTTGCATGTTCTCCTCGTGGGTTTTTTCCAGGTACTCTGGCTTCCTCCCACCATCCAAAAACATGCACTGATAGGTTAATTGGTTAATCTAAAAAATTGCCCATAGGTGTGAATGTGACAGTGATTGTTTGTCTATATGTCAGCCCTGTGAGGAACTGGCAACTTGTCCATGGTGTTTGCCCTTAAGTAGCTGGGATAGGCTCCAAGTGACCCCCTTGACCCTAGTGAGGATAAAGAGGGTTCAGAAGATGTATGGATGGTTTTAAATGTTCTACCTCTAAATTGCTATAACATTTTTCATGCTCTGACTGTACATGATTTTCTATCAAAACTAACTATGGAGCTTCTTCTCATCTCATGTAGGAAGAAAAATCTCCTATTAAACTTAATCTAAACTATATATATACACACTATATATATACTAGGGCTGCTCGATTATGGAAAAAAATCATAATCACGATTATTTTGATCCATATTGAAATCACGATTATTTACACGATTATGTCTTGAATTTAAAACTGCATTTATTGAACATAAAAATTAAAAAAAAACACTCTCCTGTTAAATGTATACAAATATCTTGTAATGTTATTGTTATGCCTTTGGATTAAAAATGTTAATAATTTAATAACTGTAAGAAGTTAGTTGAAAAGACTTAAGTTCATTGTGGGATGTCTATGGCAGCCCATAGAAGCTTAAGTAGGAAAGTGCTATAATTTGGCACACACATTTTAGACAGTATCACCATTCCCCACAACAAATTATAGGTCCCCAACCCCAACTCTCTAGCGCCACCAGCAGGTCAAATTTTCTGGTACATTTCTGCTTGTAACTTTTGAACCGTATGTCCGATTTTCAAAACCTTGGCACCCCTGGAATCCTTGGGCTGAGACAAATCCAACGCACTCTATGACGTCATTTTCTGTCTGGATACTTTTCCCCCATTTTGAATTTTGTGAAAAACACTTAAAATGCTTCTCCTCCATGAATTTTTCACTAATCTTGCTCTACTCCGGAATGTACACTCTGTGGACTGACCTCCACAAGAATCTTTAAGGGATTTTTGATATCTCTTATCGTTTAGCCGTGACAGCCAATCAAGCGCATCCTAAAAGGAAGTGGGGTCATATCTCGGCAACCCTTTAGCAGAATCTTCTCATTTTTTTTGGATACATTCTAGTCTATCCCATAAAGTCCCACAAGAAAGCCCAGGTCCCAACCTAAAACGGTCTAGCGCCACCAGCAGGTCGAAATTTGAGCTTTTCTGCTTGTAACTCTTGAACCGTCCCTCTGACCTTCTGCCTTGTCAGATCTAATTGTTGCCGTGGCAACTTGGGCTACGATGGGCTGATTCACTGCTTGGCCCCGCATTGCTGCTTGCAGCTATATTATGAATTTTGAGATCGTCTGGAGCCAAAATTGTAACCACGATTAAAATTCGATTAATTGAGCAGCCCTAATATAAACCACATGGACAAAAATATTGGGACAAATCAAGACTACAGCTGTAAGATATCCTGTTCATACTGATTTGAGGATTTGAGATTTAAGCATCAATATTAATAATCAATATGGTATTAATCACAATATAAAACAATATTATGATATTTGGCACTATTATTTTGTAGCCCAGACCCCTGTTAGAAAAGAAACAGCTGAATTCAGTGTGCCCAATACATATGTCCATATAGTGTATGGCTTAGGCAATTATGCTATGAAGCTACCAAACTGCTTTAGTCATTTCAGTCTTGGCCTTTGACAAACCTTCAGCTCCTTTATTTCCACAACTGTCAGCTGTTTGTGTGCTGCTTTGGCTGACGTGCAGGTGACGTGCATTCATGGCAGTGTTTATTTGTGCCTAGTCAACAAACCCAGGCCTGTGTCATATGTTGTATGTTCCAAGTTTCTCTCCTTTACTTTAGTATTTACATACTTCTTGTGCTGCCTTTTTTTTTTTTTTTTATCTGCAGTGCTGTACCTGCCCACTAGATGACCTGAGAGAGGTTTTTGAGGCCCACCTGGAAGTCTAAACCACCGTCTTTACATTTGGTCCAGTTAGTTTTACATCCACGGTGTAATTTTGGAAGCGGACAAAGAAATTTCGGCTTCTTCCTACTCCTTTTCAGACATAAAGTATTGTTGACTTGTCACAATGAAATAGCAATACATTGTGTGATATTTGTTATTCTTTAGTTGTTTGACTTATTTCCTTCAATATATTGGAGCGTCCTGTTTAAACTGGTCCTTTCTTTTGCCTACTTGATAGACTCAAAATAAAGTTTGTCTGTCTGTCAATCTATCTATCTTTGCATGATATACCTATGAGAGATTTGTGTCCCACATTGATTGTTTTGTAGACAAGTCTGTGTGTCTGACATTGCCTTGTCGCTAATTCAGATCATGTTCAACATCTTCCATCTTACCTTTATTTTTCATTTGATTATTGGTTACCATAGCCTTGTGTAGGGTTCCTGTAATTTGTGTGAAAGTCCAAATTCAATCATCTTTGGATTTTTTGTGGTGACTGTCAACTGTTAATTAAAGCCAACAGTCGCAACATACCTAAAACTCTATTTTATGTGCTACAGTCAAATTAACAATCTCCACCTAATTTAGCATCTATTTAAAAACAAAAACAATTATTATTTATTTATTTTTTTTAAATATACAGTACTTGTATATATATATATATATTCAGGCATTAGAGTTTAATCTTGATTTCTATGATTATTAAGTAATGATATTTCTTGAGCCTGTTATGGTTTTCAATTATTTGTTCATGATTTGAGGACATCATTATTGCAAGGTAGAAATAATTATCAAGAAACTTGCAGCTGAGTAGTGAGTAGTCAGCAGGTATATTAATTAACAGATGGCATACTGTAAGATATGTGGAGTAATGTAAGAAATTAGTCCCCTATCAATCAGTACTCCACAAATCAAATTTACTGTATTCTCTCGACTGACATGATACAATATAGGTTTGTATATGACTAGCATTTATACACTGATCATAACTTGAATGTTCTATAATCTGTGTAACAATAAACATTCAGAACTTTCCATATTCTATTCTATCATCAAGTATGAATTCCCTTGATGGAGGATGCAGCAATTTGGAAAGTAATGATGTTTCTGATTTCTAGAGCTCTATGGTTAGCAATGAATATAAATGGTAACTTGTTTGAAATATCATTTTAAACTTGTGGAGCACTGTTTGGAGCACATTTCAGCAGTTAATTAAAATACAGTGTACATACTGCATGTAAAATACAAATCTGGAATGTGGTTATTGAATACTTAACCTCCAACCTCACGGATGAAAAATATATATATATATTTTTTTTAAATGACCGGAAACCTGATGAAACACTATATTAGATATAGTTGCGACTTTTTAGCTTGGTCAACCACGTTTAAAACAACACTAAAAAAGAAGATATAGATGGACCACAAACCATTAGGGAGGACCCATAGGAGATAGATACGGTGGTTAAAGGGTACTGAGCAATAGTTCTAACACAGACAAAGGTGAGGGAGGGCAGATACCCAAGGACGGTGAGTTTCGCCCGCTGCCCTGAGCAAGTGAAATGAGACACCAGTAACATGAGAGTATTGCTAGAGAGGCTACTGTAAGATCCTGCCACAGTGAAAAACTGGTCGGACCAGCTATCTGTCCATATATCTGTCCCCTGGATCTGTTGACGTGACCTTTTTTGCTCAAAGCTGAAGTGGCAGAAATTAGAAATGCAGGTGACAAACACCTGAGAGTCACAAGAGACATTTGGCATATTTGAATGCAACTGTGTACATGTATTATTTTACCAGCCATGGAGTAATATTCAGAGAATATAGTTATTTGTTAAACATTAAAAAAAAGAAAATTCTTTTAATCTGGTAGATGCCAGCAGTCCATCCTTCTTGCACTGTCTTATTTAATAACATATACTAGACTCTGAATTATATTAAAGGACACACATAACGTTAGCCTTATAGCATTATTGCCTAAGTCATACACTATATGGACAAAAGTATTGGGACATGACATATTCAGGTGTTTCTGTCTGGGCTACACAATAATAACGATGAATGTCATAATATAATTTTATATTGATGTAAATATCACATTGATTATTAATATTGATGTTTACATTTCAAATTGTTGTGAACAGGACATCTTACAGCTGTAGCCAATATTTTTGCCCATATAGTTTATAAACATCAATATTTCCTTAACGTTTAAGGTAAGATTTTTTTTTTTTTTTCCTGAGTGCAATGTGAATAAAGTAGGTGGGTACTTGTGGTAGGAAAATTATTGTTTGCAGTCAGTGCTTGAAAAATATTTTAGAAATTTAGAATCATATTCATGGATTTAAAAAATGAAAAAAAAAAAAAATCAATGTTGAGAGAAATCATGTAAAAACCATCTCTGAGGTATTTTGGAAGGAAAGATAACAATTTAAACAAAACTAACCAAGGCATTGCAGTAATATGTATCCCAATATAAAACTATATTATAACATTTGTCATTGTTTTGTAGTCCAGATCCCCGTTAGAAAAGAAACACATGAATTCAACGTGCCACAATACTTTTGTCCAGAGTTCGACAGTTATGCTGTGAGGCTAACGATTCATCCCCGTTAAGCTCTGGAAGAGTACATTTCTGTTCATTTTTTACAGTCCAAGTGACAAAACCGCTGTTCCACAAACTCGTCACTTATTCATGTAAACACGGGTGACACTAACTACACCTTCCTTCACACTCCTCCTCCCATCTGTTCCTTCCCATCCCCGGGTGTTTTTCTGACAACCTACTGTTCAAGACAAACACTGCCTGACATGCCACAACCTCAGCCCTGAAGCAGAGGTTGTGGCACCCCACCCCACCCCCATAACCTGTGAAGCATCACACCACTAGGAGGTAATTCACACATCTCCCATGGCTCATTAGACCCCTTCCAACCACCTCCCAGTGCAATGACAAGAGTCAAAGTCCTTCTAATACATTTACCATTTGATTGGACCTGAGAGGGAAAAAATTGAGGTTTTTATGGTGATAATTTTTTTTTTCCCCCACAATGTGCATCCAAGCCATTATAGTGTTGGTTCCCTGAATTAACTTTTCAACCTCTTCTGTTTCCATCAAATCCTAACCCTAACTGGAGTTTAGTGAAAGGGCTTTGACAAAATAAGTCAAAGACAAAATGCATGTATTGCAATCAATTTCAAATGCCCAGTTTCTAAAGTTTCTAAATAACCTCAGCATCCCATAGCTCAACAGTGACGTAGGGGATGTTAAGAGGATTTATATTTTACATAAACAGAAACACATCCCCAGTAGGAGGTAACCACTACTTCTTCATCATGCATCTGTCACCTGTAAAAGCTTTTCTTTGTTTTCCACATTAATTCCATGACTGCCACGATCTGATTTTGCAATCAGCCAATAACTTTAATATTATTATATTTAACAGCAACCTACATTTACAGAGAAAACTATCAAATGTAAGGAATACTTTATTTAATGTACCCACTGTGTTGTTTAGTCTGGAAGGTGGCGAGCTCCTCTTTAGGTAAAAACAAACTTGGTCTGCTGGAGATCATGGAAAAACAACCCCTTGGCTCATTTCTACACAGGTCGGGTATTATTTAAGGAATGGGGTAATTGCATTTTCAAATGTAAGTCTCTATGGATAGTAAAAGTCACGTGCATTGATTAATGCACTGAGGATAAGGGGACAGGAGCCAAGAAGCTTTTATAGCACTCACTTAATCACAGGTTAAGTAACAAAACCTGATCATTTTACACAGAATTTGCAAGTTTACAGCATATGGCTGCAATTATTAATATGCAAAGCCTACTTAGACCAATTTAGCAACTGTAGCAGCAACATAAGCACTATTAGACTATTACAAACCTCCCAGTATCATGATTGCACTGAGTTATTGTGACTAAAACAATGTGCCTGTTTGTAGAAACAGCTTTACATCTTTGGCATGCTATTCCATCTGTCCATTTACATAATCTGTTTTAGATAAAGGCACATATATCAGCTGAATCCACTGAGACAAAATGATAATCAGATGTGATTTCTTCACTTGCAGACGTCAACCTTTGATCAATTAGCCCACCCCCAATTATTGGCATATAAGATCGTCAAAATAATACAGAAAAAAACATGTGGAGGGGAAAACAATCTGTGTTGAATCATATCTGTATCTGTACTGTATCAGTGTGTAATATAGTACATGGGAACAGCCCTTCAAGAAGACCGTTTAACAAGACGATGTGGAAGCATGAAACTGCATTCGTCTTAACATTTTGACACATATGAACATAAAAAATGTCAACAGACTCTGGCTTGTTTGTACATTTTCAAAGGATTTAAGCAGTACTCCATCATCAGATGATGACATCAGGTCATAAAAACACTCAAAGGCAAACCCTGTGCAAGTGCATAATAAATTGTAGATTACATAGAGTGGCTGCTTTAAATTTAAAATGTAGGAGGAAGAGAAAAACACACATATCACTGTAAACTAAAACTGTTCACATTTCCTCAACCTGCAGAGTTTTCAACTGCTCAAGAGTGAAATTATCTATTGTCTTTCCAAGAAGTTGCTAAATGACATCATTACCTAATTTGTGTAATTGTAAATATGCATGTGAATTGTGATGAATGATGTAGGAGTGAGGAATAATATTGTGTTAGAGATAAAAAGTGAATATAAAAACACCCTAAATGAACAAATGAACTATACTCTGTCAATTCTTGTTTTATATGATTTCCCAATTCCAATCCTCCTCCTTTATTCAAGCTTGGGGACCAGCTACAGTGACCCAAAAGAGACACTCTGGAGGAGTTACTAAGGTTAGTTATTTATTTGTTTGTTCGGTTAGGTTTTCTTTTCTTTTTTTTTTCCTTTAGTTTGGTTTGAATTTTAACCTTTTGGTCCACTTAGGAGACTACAACAAGTTGCAGTAAAACATGAAACTTTTAAGCCATAATATTTTAAATTTTCAGTCTATATTATCAATCTAAACAGACCAAAAAGAGGCAATTGAGAAAAACTGTCAGTAGGTGCTTGCACACTGAGATAAAATTAGCGGGGTGGTGGGTTTTTCTTCCCCCAACACACTAATTCCAAATGTGTT
>JAQQZY010000005.1:54964171-54975196 GCA_030068375.1 Ostorhinchus rueppellii
ATAGTGGGATACTTGATCAGATATCTAATTGGAAAAAAAGTTCAGTCAGATGACTTTTTTTTGCTTTAATCCCTGATAATCACCCCAATCCATTCCCATTAAGACTTTGTCTTGTTTACGTTTAGTGTTTCGTACCTCTGAGGAGTATTGTCATCATTGTGTTGTCTGTCCGTTTGTCTGTCCATTCAATGACATGATTGCATTATCTTGAGAAGGAATTGAGAAATCTACACCAAATTTATACTGTGAATGCATCTTGGCATGGAGCAGATGCCGATTGAAAATAGATTATCATAACATACTTTTTCAAGGCCTTGTGCAGTTATAATATCTGAGTACTTTAACATAAATATGTATGTAAGAAGTTTTACACAAAGATAATCTAATCTAAATTATAGGGCAGTAACTTTCGACACAATCTTACACTATATGTGGCTGAGGGGTATTAGAAGTGTGCAGCACATTATGTTTTCATTCTTACTATCTAAACAATTGTGTAAGTCATTTATGTGTATCAGAATCTATTCTGTTTTTTTCTGCCTTTTGTCAGATTAGTAAAGGTTCATTTTGTAAAAAGTTAGTAAACCATTAAGCATATAATTACAGTAATAGGCAGGTGGACTGTAAATATATCAGATTTTGTCAAGTGCAGCCTATAGACACATCCTGTAAGTGGCCCAACCTGTTATTTGCACAAATAGTATCCATCCATGGTACCATGGTGCATTGCATTGTGTAGTGTGTCATAAATCATAGCCAGTTTCACATCAGGAGCTCTATTGCACAATCAAAATGCTCTGTCTTATGCCGTGTTTCTACTACGTGGACTACGTCGACTCAACTCAACTCGGCCTTTTTGTGTTTCCATTGCAAAAAAGGTCCCGGAATCTGGTACCCAGTGGTACTTTTTGGGGATCGCCTCTGCCGAGGTTCCAAAATGGGGGAACCGATACCAAAACGTGATGTGTGAACACTGCAGACCACTGATTGGCCCAGTTGTCTCTGCATCATTGCGTTATCAATGTGAGACCTACCTTTTTTTTTTTTTTTTTAAACTGAATTTAGAGGGTTAGAGTAAATATACCGGTGGGTTAATCAGGCAGCAAAACATTATGATGGTGGTGCGCAAAACTACACCAAGGTTTGTCAAGGAGGTTCAGACATTTCTGTCCTTGGCAGCCAATGAAAAAGTTCTTCTTCTCATCTTCCTGTTTGTTTTCACCACCAGCTGTGTTGGATTGTAGGTGACGTCGTGGAAATTACATGCTGCATCGCTATGATGACCAGGAACTCTACACTGGTAGTATCCTGTAAAGGAAACTATCTCAAAGTACCTGGTAACCAAGTCAACTTGAGCCAGTTCCATTTACTGGAAATGCGGCATTATATCAAGGCACTGCGGCCCTTTACTGTGATAAATAAAACGTATGGTTTGATGTAACACCACTCATTGCAATATATAAAGTAATTAAATTGAACACAGTTCCTGGTTTGTAAGGTAATCTTAACACCTGTCCAAAGGAAAGGGATTTACAAAGACACAACCACAATCTCAGTTCACCTTAAGATACAGTCAGAATTATACTCAAAAAAGTCCGCCTATCTTAATTGTATCATCAATATATACTCACATCAAATTGCAAATAGAGTTGTAGTCTTTCTAGGATAGCACACAGTTTGCCTTTTAAGTTTGTTCACAAAAGCAGTACCATCCAATCTGGTAGTGGAGCTACCATCTGAGAGATATGATGTAAAATATTAGTCTGTGTCCGTGTGCTGTACAAAAATAACATTCACAAAGATAGGCATCAATCTACTGTGAGAAAATTTATGTCAGTATCATCTTCAGGTCACACTTGATGTGGTACAGTCATTGAAATGTGTGTACATATGATGGATGACAGCTAGTCATCAGGAATTCATAAAACCACACTTTCATCTGCATCTGCATCTTATTTGACGTGATATGTAACTCATACCACAAAAGGACATTACTTCAGGATAAGACAAAGTGTCACATGGCATGATTCCACTTTTGGTGCTTCTATGTGCATCCAGGCGTTTCCTCAAATGACTCCTTTATCTTGCCTCCCTCTAAAAGTCAGACAAAAGACAGGGCAATATACCTTTCAAAGGTGTTTTGATTGCACCAGGTGATTATACGTGGAAGCATGTGCAAACTTATATGCTTGCTACTGAGAGCAAGAACACCATCAATGTGTGTGTCTGTGTTCACTTATGTGTGTGTGTGTGCTCTGTGCACTAGGCTTATGTGTGAGCACGCATATGGATGTGTTTCCGTTCTGTAGCTGCTTGTTGTTCTTGGCTAAGAGATTCAAGATGAGAAAAGCAGATACACTTAAGGAAGTTGAGAAAAAATCTCAGATTGAGCCTGCAAGAACAACAAACAGGGCAATAGTCCTTTTGTCAGAGGAGCAGCTGACATGCATTTGAGGTTTGGCTGCTATTAATTTTAAACCTATGCTATGTGTTAAAGGTGTAAAAACATAATGTTCAAAGCCTACATGTGTTGACCTTCAAAAGTACTAAATGAGACAGTGGATCATTGTTAATGGCAAATGCATGCACTTATTCTGTGGCAAATGTATGTATAACAAAAATGAATGAGCATTTTTTCATTATCCATGTGCAAAAGTGTTATCCAAAACTGTGAAGAGGAATGCACTCGAATACACTAATACTCAACTTTTGTCTTTTTTAAGTGGAGTTTTTAAGTTGTCAGAGGATAATCAGGGTCTGGGTGGCATTCTTCAAGGCTAAAACTAAGGTTGATGCTGATTACAGAGGAAGTGTGGGGTGGCAGTGATGCTAGGGGAGCTGCCCTCATGATCCTTAAGCTTGGGGGTCTGCAATAGGCTTTGATTCAGTGACAGCTATGAAAATCATGCCAGACACAGGATTAACCCTGGGGATGGGGTGCTACAGAGGGATGGGGTCAGAGTAACTCTATCCCTCTACCCCTTCTCTTCATTCCTTCTTGACCCCCTAATGTTCTCCTCTATCGTCTATTGACCCCTACTGAGCCTTGCAATGATTTACCCCCAACGAGTCCAACCTTCCACCCCAGCATCACCTATTCATTTCATCCTTCTTATCACCATGACCTCCCAGTCTGTAGCCATTCCAAACAAACCACCACCCATGAATGGAGTTAAGGCAGCCAAGATGTCAACTGTCCTCTTGCTAAGTATCCCCCCTCCCCCATTTCAGGTGAAGGGGCCAGTGGCCTGACAGTGGGAGGTCAGTCACCCCCTTCCTCAAGACCTCTTTTGCGCCATTCAGTTCCATGGAAACATTCTGTAAGAAGAAATGACTTGCTGTGTGGTCAACCAAGGTATTTCACCAGTTGGACTCAATGCCATCACTGAAGGACTTTACATTAAATTTGCACTGTGTCAAAACATTTGGATGATCTTTATGGACCCCAACCTGGACCAGATTTTTAACTACACCGTGTCAAAGGCCACATTCATTGTGCAACAGTTTAACTATTATATTATTTATTTAGCTACATAATGCACCTGAGTGTCTACAAAGAAACAACAAGTAAATGTTTTGGGCAAATTATTTAAAGCACGAGTTCACAAACTTTTTCAGCTCAAGTGAAAATTTGGTGCCTTGCTGGGAAACAAACTTGCAAAACTATGCTAAGAATTGCCATAAAATCAGCATTTTTTACTGACTTTTCCATGGTGAAAATAAAGATTGATGGTTCAAGCATTTTCACCACCCAGCATCTGAATTGAGCGGGCCAACATAGCTCAAAAGCACTATTCTATTTTAATCAGGAAAAATTATTCACATATTGTTGTATTGTTATGTATTTTAGTCTGCCAATTGGCAACCTAATAACAACACGTGTTTGGCCCATTTTGGGACTTAACCCTAACTTTGGGAATGTCAGCCTTAATGGTTTGTTGACTTCATTGACTTGAATTTATATTTATCTTCTCAAGAATCATGTTATTATCTTCACAAAGTTTATGGATTCCCATAATAATATACATATTACCAAGCACCTCTGACCATACAAGAGAGACAAGATCCCATACAGTCTCACAACAGAAAATACTCAGCCGGTGCCACTGACCACTACCACTGGAATGTAACCACAGCTAGTGAAATAAACCACAGCACTAAAACTACCTACAGTACATCAGTAATCACTAAGTGTGCCAAAACCCCCAAATAAATATATCCCTTTTACAGATAGGACTGTCATTCAACCATAAAGTTGTCTAAAAACACTTTATGGAATCTATGTACCATCACTTCATCTTGCATAACATGCATACTCACTCTTTTACCTCTTATCAAGCACTTTCCTTCTCATGTGAACTGCACAGACAGCATGATAGTGAGATGGTATAACACGCAACAGTGCCATGTATAGCACAATCTTTATCGAGTCAGCACATTCCACAAAGGCAAAGCACTAAACTCTCACCACAGTGTGCAGATAATACTTTCAACAATACATTTGTTTGTCCTTGCTTGGTGGAACATGGGAAAAACAAATGTGGGCAACAGCTGACCTGTGACTTAGGAAACAAATGTTGGGCTGCAGATTTGAAACTGCAGAAGCAGTGGTGGTTTGCAAGTGCTCCTGGGGGTATTGAAAAGGATATCTGGTATTCATTCATTCATTCATCTTCTGAATCTGTTTTATCCTCACTAGGGTCACGGGGGTCGCTTGGAGCCTATCCCAGCTACTCAAACATATTTTTCTGAATAGTTTCCAAACACAATCAAACACCTTCTCACTGTCATGCCACTGCATGTCATTGCATCACATTCAAGAAGGAAGCAAAATGGCAACCACTCAGCAATTTCCTACCTTCGAAAAAAACAACCACACACATTTGGTACAAACAATTGATTTGAGCAGGGATTGCCATATTGCGTTACTTTCTTTCCCTGCTATAAATATGGCCACAATTTGAAATGTAGAGATGTGATTAAAAGTGAAAATTGGCCACTTTCCTTAAACTGAATGTATGAATGTGGTGTGGAGCCCGGTCAGTGGCAGCAGACAGGATAAAAATATGCATAGATAATATATTTGCCAACCAGGTCACTCACCTGTCTGTATACCTCCGGATAGGTTCATTTAAAGTCAGACCTTGTGGTGCATGGGTGAAGGGTGGCTGGCGCAACAGGCGGTAGCGTAGTGGTTGACAGTGTCTACAAAAAACACAGTCTGGCTTGGATGCCAAGAGAGTGGCATCAATCTCTAGATGTTGCTCCATTGTGAAAAACTGCACCCCAAAAACCTCTTCCTCGATATCCAGCTTTATGGTCAGTGGGGTGTCACAGAAAACATTACTGGGGCCTAATGAAATGTTGTTCCCACTGACCGTCAGCAGCAAGATGTTGTGGATAGCTGGAAGTGCTGTTTCCTCGGGGCTGAAGAAGGTCACCCACACTGTCAGGGAGTCTGGTACTAATGGGTTTGCAAACTCCAGCTGAAGCATGCAGCCCTGAAGAGGGCACTCAGACAGGCCAACAATGCCTTGCTCAGTTCCAGCATTGGGGCTCCAGGTGCGCACACTTGGCTCACAGGCCTGCTCTACATCTGGAGGACCTGTGGGAAAAAAAATTCAGACAGTGTCAGACACAACATGTAAACTGCCAAGAGATTTCAAATAATTTGCAGATACAACAAAATGACATTAAACATGAGGCGGACAGACCAAGTGCATGTCATTTGGCCACACTATCTAAACATAATAAGTAATTGTCGAGTGTAGTATTTTTGCTACTGGTCCCTGTATTTCCTAATGAATGGATCGACTCAGATAGTATTCTTCATTTTAATAACAATGCTCGGAGCATTTTATGGTTTCGGCTAAAAAATTTGCATCAGTTATACCTCTTGTGTATCTACACTTCTTCAACATCAAGGTAGACATGAAACTGAGAGTTCATTGTGAGTCCATCTGTGGAGGAAAGGCAGAGCTGAGGTGTGTACTTACTGAGAGGGGCCCTGTGCAGGGTTCTCACTTCACCGCAGTCATTACAACCTCTAACATTCACACTCCAGCCATATTTGGAGTCCACACACAGCTAACTCACATTATACCAAGTGACGTACACTAACATTCATCAAGCACATTTAGAAGCCAGCAAGCGGCAGACACTGTGTTCTCCCTCAATTTCCTTTTGTACGTTTCCAACCTGGCAACCATTGAAGCCATTTGCTAACCTCATTTCTGGGCACCATGCAAAATTCCAGTGTTTAATCAAGTGAGGACTGAATATGGTTTCCAAGCCACATTATCTCAACACATTTATTATTGTACTGTAAGTGCGTGTGTGGTCAAAGTGGAGGTGAATTAAAGAAAAAGAAAGAGAGAGAAAGAGTTAGACGGGAGTAAGAGGCGGCGACGGCAGCGGGGGGCTCGGAATTAACTGTGATACTCCAGGAGCTTGGATTTGCTTCGCTCCCTCCTTATGTAGTGCTTTCTTACTGGATACATTTTCATTGAGTTTGCGAGGAAGGGAGCTGTAGCCACTGAAAATATTTTGTAATGTCAGCTGTTATGATGGGCCCTTCTCCTGCTCTGGCACTGCTGCTAATCTGGTTAGAGATTTGAGAGGAGACAGAGCAGGGGTGTCATCCATGTGTAACCTAAGGCAATGTAAACTATATTTAAAAGGTGCATCTGTTACTGGCAATAGAATCTATGAAAGCAAAGCATTTGCAAATATCAATGTCTCAATCAATCGTTTAATTAATCAATGTTCAGAGTAGAATGAAACAGCCCAGCTCCTTTGCATTTGATCTTCAACTCCCTCGTTCAAGGCGACTAAATTATGCCTTGACAATAATCCTTTACCTTCTATTGAATAGAAGATCCATCCTTCTCTTCTTGTTCTTATTCTAGGGCTCCAGTATCACCATTTGTTTGTCTATGAGCAGAATTACACTTACAGTGACTGACAGGTGCAAACATGCTAACACGCTTCATATACAGAAACGACTTGCAAAAGAACACACTGCATATAAGAAAACAAATTCTAGTGGAAAATGCCGCAAATACATAAACGTGCTGCAAAAACAGAAAAGTGCTGTAAATATGGAAACGCGCTATAAGAAAAGAGTGCTGCAGAAAACAAGTGCAAGAAAATGTAGCCTTTCCACTCAAACACTGGAAGCACTTCAATCCTTCCACCATAAACTGTTCTTCTCCCGGAAACCACTTTACGCTTATTCTGTCATTGCATGCATTCTTCTAATTTTTGATCTAAAATTGAAAACCTTATTTTATCTAAATGTAATAAAATGTAGTGAAAACATCTCTAAATGCACTTATGTACTTTGAACACAACGTGCGTAATGTTGAATTTATAGTTAATCTCATAATTGTATTTGGTGAATTCCACATACACAAACATAATCATGCCGAAACACTCCCAAACTTTAACGTCTCTATGATTGACTAAGAAAAGTATACCCTCTCACTAGAATTTGTCTTTAGCAAAAAAACAAAACAAAAAAAAAAAACACACAAAAGCCCTGACAATTTAAAAACAACCCTTCAAAATGGACTGAATTTACTCTCGGCTGTATTTTCTTTTCTCTGTATCTTTAATATTTTAATCTTTTTTTTTTGTCTGTTCTGTTTAATTTATCTGTTGGGACAGGTTTTCTATTTGACATCTTGATATTTGTTTAAAACGATCAATGTTTTGTATGCATGTGTATCTTCAATAAAGATTTATTAAAAATTAATAAATAAATAAACTGTTACTTATCTACTTATCCTTGGTGAAAACTCATCCCCTGAAGGCCTGGAGCACTTCCATTGATTGAATGGATATGCAGCAATTTCTTCTTGCATTTGTTTTAGTTTCTGCAGCACTTTTCTTTTACAGCATGTTTCCATATTTGCAGTGTTTTCTTCTAGCATTTGCTTCCTTACATGCAGTGTGTTCTGTTAATGTGCAAGTTGTTTCTTTACAGCGTATGAAGGGTGCCACCATACACCCACTGCTAAACAACTGCAGAGATTTTTATGAAACTTGGTGAAAGGGCCAAGGACCTAGATACTGTAAAATGGGTTGATCCACAATATTTTATTTTTCTATAACATTCTGTTTTGTTTTGGGTTTTTTTTTTTTTTTGTCAGTTCAATACTCAAAAGACAACATTCCACTGATCCAAACTTCCCAAAAATGCTTGTAGTAGTAGTTGCATTCTCTTAATTTGTATACTACTGGTTATATTCTTCTTCTTGCATTATTGATCTGGTCCACGTAGCTGGAAATAAGTCGGATCTGTTCCCAATGAGGGCTGGACTCCACCAGGGCTGCCCTTTGTCTCCGGTTCTATTCATAACTTTTATGGACAGAATTTGAAGGTGCAGCTTGGTGGGGGAGGGGTTTGAGTTCAGTGGTGGGAGGATCTCGTCTCTGCTTTTTGTGGATGATGTGGTCCTTTTAGCTTCATTGAGCAGTGACCTCCAGATCTCACTGGAGCGGTTCGCAGCTGAGTGTGAAGCGGACGCTAAACCAGTCCATTGTGGTAAAGAGGGAGCCAAGCTGTGAGGCAAAGTTCTCGATTTACCGGTTGATCTATGTGCCGACTCTCACCTAGGGTCATGGGCTCTGGGTAATGACCGAAAGAATGAGGTCGTGGGTACAAGTGGCTAAAATGAGTTTCCTCAGCAGGGTGGCCGGGCTCAGCCTTAGAGATAGGGTGAAGAGTTCTGACATCCGCGAGGGACTCGGAGTAGAGCTGCTGCTCCTCATTGTCAAGAGGAGCCAGTTGAGGCGGTTCGCGCATCTAGTGAGGATGCCTCCTGGATGCTGGAGGGAGGTGTTCTGGACATGTCCATCCAGGAGGAGACCTTGGGGCTGACCCAGGACACGCTGGAGGGATTATATCTGTGGGCTGGCCTGGGAATGTCTTGGGAAACATTCCCACCACCTGGAAGAGCTGGTGAAAGTAGCTGCTGCCCTGGTGACCCAGACCCGGAGAAGCGGAAGAAGACGAGCACGAGTAAGGGTAATTATTAATATATTGTACTGAATCAAATCATTTAAGAACACTTTTTGTTAAGTTAAAAAAAAAAAAAAAAACAGTTAGGTTTATCACTCGGTAGGTTTTCACATATCCACATTTCGCAAATGAATTTCTTTAGCCTTTTAGTGTAACTATTTACAACAGTTTATTGGGACACTTTCGCACTGCATACCTGAGTCTGTACCGTACTTGGATATGTTCACAGCTTCCCCCCAGACCTTGCGTTCACAAGCACATATCGTGGCCTGTGCCCGAGTACAAGTGAGTGTTACAGGTGTGGAAACTTGGTGTTGTGTGGAAGGAATTCTGTCACTATTCAACAAACAAGGAAGTCAGAAGAAGATAAACCCTTACGTCTTCAACTGAGCGATGGCAAGACATATAATACTTGTCTCTTAGTCTGTTTGAGGGCAAGTGAAGAAGAGCAACCTTTGTTGTCCCTGATATTTCACAAAAGGATTCAGTCGATAAAGCGATCCCATGCCACACAGATCTGAGGCTTTGTGGTGATTAGGCCACGTCAATTCTCAGGCACAGATCATTTTCACACTGCACTCCATGTAGTCTGTACCCAGGACTACCTTCTCAGCTGGACTCAGGTACGGTACTCGAGCACGGAACATTTGCATTCACAGTCATCAAATTAAGTGGAGTTTGGGGTCAAACGTACTCAGATATGGACTGGGGTACAAGTAACGAAAAATGGATGAAAGCATCCTTAATATTTCCCTTGAAAGAGGAAGTGTACAATAGCATACATAATAGAGGAAACTGATCTCATGAAATTCCATTCTATGTCCTTCTGATTCCTTTGACATTTGACATGCTACATGTATGCATTTTTGTCCTTCTACGCATTATTCAACACCATTTGATCATGTGTCAATTTACCCTAAGATCTCCGGTTCACATAACCCAAGCCCCCAACCCTAACCTTCAGTGCGCTGAAAGCTTGTAATGCATACAGACAAAACACCAGTTAACACAAATTTAAAATGGTGTGTATATTTATGGGATTTCATGAAATGTTATATTAGAGATACTTTGGTAAACTACTGCATGTTTGTTTGTACATTAGTTTATTAAATGTACTGAGTTTCTCTGAACCACTGAAATTCTGAAAATGAATTCACCTAGCAAAGCAAAGTTTTGTGGTGACCCAATACAAAAATTTCCTGACTGTTTTTGTTTCAACCCCTGGAAATTGAGAACTGTGATGAGTTGTTGAGGTTTGAACAAATTAGACCAAAACATAAAGCTTTGCATCTTCTTATACAATATTAATATTAATACCCCAATAAAATTGTAATGATGTTCTTGCTACTCAGCAAATGGACTAAAAATTGCTTGTTAGTGAAATATAACTCCAAGATGGAGGCAGGTCTGTGTTCACCAAACAGTGATAATCTGGTCTTTGGGTCTGGACAATCATACTGAGCTGCAAAAAAATCCAGAAAGTCGAATGGATAAACACACAGGGATGTGTCTGGGCATGCATGCTTTATGCTTTCTAAGAAGTGTCTGGCCCTGGCTCTCGCTATCAATGACTCACTGTCACACACTGTTACACACTTCCTCACGCTGAAGCAGACATCAGGCCCTCCAATACGTACACATACAGAGACACTCTGCAGACACAGTTTATGAAAGCAATAGACAGCCCATGGTTTATGAAACAGTGCCACATCTTGTTGCATACAGTGTATTATGAGGGCTAATCTACTGGAGTTACTACGTTTAGTATCTGCTTTTCTTTAACGTGTGGTATAGTTGATATAGGTGTGACTTTTGGGACAAGTGGCTTTTTAAACTGATGAGGGAGGTCAAGAAAAATCAATGAGAGGGAACATGGATGGATGGAAACAACAGATACCAAATTTAGAAAATAGACATTTCATCACAATTAAATATGGTTAATACAATACAGAAAGGTAAAGTTAAATAGATTTTTGAGGTTCCAAATAAATTAAATTAAA
>JAQQZY010000005.1:54977387-54991308 GCA_030068375.1 Ostorhinchus rueppellii
CACATTGTTTGTTGCTCTGATTGGTCATAGCGCTGGCCTATTACGTGCAGAGCAGTTTGAAAGACAGCCGTTGATCCGACCTGTACGCTTAAGATCAGTCTATTATCCAGACTATGTATTCATATCATAGTCAGGCTTGCTAGGCTAAAAGTTTTTATCATTTCAGTTCGCCAGCATTTAGCATTAGTTCAGATTTTACACCTCTCAAGATCCCATAGTGCTGCATAGCTTCTTGTACAATATTTGGCTTAATCCTACCTTTCAAGAAAAGACCAGATAAAGATATACAAGGCATCAGATTAACCAGGGAGACTGGACAATACTGGACTTTGAATGTTTCTAATTATACCTTGGACCTTTTATGCAAAATACATAGAAACTTGCTTTTTGTGAAAAATAGAATGTAAGCCCATAAACACGTTTCACCAACTATATGTTGCAATTGAAACTGAATTACCAAGTGTCCTCATGTATGCATCCAAAAAATAACTGACACATACATGCATAGTTCTGAATGCATATATGATGGCAAGCACAGAATATTCTAAAGTACATCCTGGACCTAACACATTCAGCCATGTTCAGTGCTGTTTTCTGCTGTTTCCAATCAACCTCAGATTGTCCTTTTTAAATTTGAATGAAAGTATGAATGAATTGTTTATTTTGGTCTGTACATTAATCACTGTGCACAATACAACAACCATAATAAACACAAGAAAAAAAAAAAAAAAAAAAAAGGAATAGGCCTGAAGCAAAAGCTTATTTTTTTTCCTATCCTTTTCACCTTTCCATAGCTTACATCAAACTAAATGTGTACATCATCAAGGATTTACATCATAAAAAAAATTCACTGACTCTCTTAACTAGCTCATACCAACCTCTTACATCTTCCTGATTCCATATTCTTTGTTTTTCACCCTTTTTTCTCAGTAGCTTAATTCTCTGGGGTATATACTACAGTAGTAAAGATTTATGAGAGGCACTCTGGCTCAGTATGACCACGCTCGTGTTTCCCAGTTAAGTCATATGTATAAACATCTCGCAAGTCTTTAGCCATCTGAATGCATGAACTCCATCACACAAATGAATACATTCTCATGCTTATCATGCAGTGTAAGAATTTTGAGCCACTTATTTAATTTACAGCAGTTTAGTGTTACTGTTAACACCATGTCTATTGGAAGTAAGTAGCTGCTGGACACACATGTGCAGACATACTGTAGCAGGAAACGGCAGCTGCGGTATCCACTGTGAAACTGGCCCAAGAAGAGTTAACAGTAAATGGGGAACTGCCACAAACAGGGACCCCTTCCAAGAGGGAAAATAGAGTGCAGTTTACACTCACAGCAGTTAGACAAGTCCAGACTTGCCTCTGGTACACACACTATAGCCAGAGTGCAAGAAACACACACACACACTTCCATAGTACACAGACAGATGTATGCACGACCACTAAGGGCACCTCTGCAAAGTAGGGCTGCAACTAATTATATGTTTAATAATTGATTAATCAGATTATTTTAATAACTAATCAATTCATCAGCACAAAAAACTCAATTCTCAAAGATCAGTATTTAACACAAAGCAATATAAGCTGCAGACAAGTCATTAATGATTATATCCCTGAAATGGCTTCAGGTATCGTTAGCGAGCACTAGCCCGCTACCAAGACTTGTTATGGCTAGAGACTAACAAGCTGTAGTCTTCAGCCAGTTCCGGTTATAGGCTATCACACTAGCATTGTATGTATGTATTAGTTCCAGTCAATGGTAGGTAACATTAGTCTGATAAACAGAGATGGATGAAAATGTTATAATTATGATGATAGTGTCTAACTAGCTAGCGGGCTAAAGTAATCACGACATGTAGGTTATCTTGAGCTAGGTTTACATTATGTTCCCGGTGGCCATGGCAGCCTCGTTTGCCTGAAACATAGTGCCCCATGGGATTTTGGCCATTTTTTTTCTCCATATTCAAGTTTTATCACACAAATGGTGCATTACATTTCAGGCAAAGAGGGCTGCTGTGGTGACCAGGAACATAATGTAAACCTAGCTTTGAAAATCTGGACCAGCATCCGAAGGCTCCGCCATGCTGCTCTGCATTTCACTTGGTTACCCGACACAGCCTGTGGGCATTGCTCATTACTACCATGGTCAAGGCCCAATGAATGGACTGCTGAATTTGTTGCCAACTCTTTTCCAAATCAATTTGGATCGATATAATCAACTTGTTGCAGCGCTACTGTAAAGACACACAGAGACATATGTAGGTCAAGTTGTACTACAGTATAGTACTTTTGTCTCTTTCTTTTATGTTTTGAAGTTTGGCTTCGACAGCTGATTGACCATCAGATTTGTGTGCAGAAGTCTAAACTCCTTGCATTTACTCTATAAATGGTTTACTTTTGAGAGCCATTACTATGTTGTTTTCATAACAAATTTAAATCATACAGCTCTTGAAAAGTTCAAATACATGAACTTATTACACTAAAAAAAAAGTCAGCAGCAAAATGTTTTAGTGTACACTGTTTAATCATTTTAATCCTGTGCCAAAAGTTAGACAGGGTATTGTTTTCACTCATGTCCAAGACTTGACGCTCTCATGCTGGTTTTTCATAGCCATCATCATCAGTTCAACTCACCTCAATTCAAATTTGTTCAGTTTTGGCAATTTTGGCATTCATCAATTTAGCAAGATGAAGCCTGTCTGATGTTTTCCCACTAATTCTATTTAGTGTTGGGCATCACATCAGTGCAGCGACAATTCTATATGGGCCACCATGTGATCTGCATGAGTTAACATCACCTTTACCATCACTTTGGAACCTCAGCAGAGATGATACTAGGAATAATACCTGATAGTACCCGGACTTCACCCTCCCAAACACATCAAATGCCACACTATGCAGAGCCAAAGTGAGTTGAAGTGATAACATCGGTGGAAAACCAGCATAACCGACATATCCACCTTCATGTAACCTGTTTACTGACTTAATATCTGGAATTATTTATCATATTTGCATTAGAATGATGAAAATGGTGAAAATCCACTATTTGCCTTGTAAAGCTACAATATGAATGTGAACTTCACTGACTTTAACTGTTTCAGTTAAAGACCGTCCTTTAACTGAAAGAGGACAGAATGTCCTCACTTCTCAAGTTTTATTGTGAAATATACTACATGAAAGTGTTGATGAAACTCACATATGAAAACTCATAATTACCGTCACATTGTCCAACAAGCTACTCTCTTGAACCTGCCGGACCTGCATTAGTTGGAGCTTTGGCCACATGTATTGAGTCTCTGCACTTTTTTTAAATTTTAATTTGTGTTTGTGCTTGTAACATTGATTTGAAATTGATCTTTTGTCTATGCCAAGGGTTTGCAGAGAGATGGTATATGTAAGTTGTAGTTTTGGTTAGTCCTTTATGAACTAATAGGCAACTATGGGGCAACATTATGTGTATATCATACAGGCCTATAGAAACCATATATCGGTAACAATCAGTAACATTTTAATTATATAGTGTCATATCATAACAAAAGTTATCTCATGACACTTTACATTTAGAGCTGGTCTAAACCAGACTCTTAAGCCAATTCACAGACACCCAAGAGAATCCTCCAGGAGCAAACACTTGGTGACAGTGGCAAGGAAAACTGTCCTTCCACAAAAGAAAAAAATAATATACTAAGAAACACAACAGAACAACTTATGCACGTACATGCATAATATCCAGAGTATGCTTTAAACTGTTACTGCCAAAACTACAGTGATCAGAGGTGCACAGATTTTTAAAGCCTAAATACCTCACCCCTAATTCCTATCCCTGTATAGCTGTTCTAATATGGATGGAATGACAAAAAAGAGAAAAATGCTTCTTTTTCTTTTTTTTTTAAGAAATGTTTTCTGTATATAATGCAGTCAGATTCCTGTAATTCAAAAATGGAACATCACAATTTAGACATGAGCTTTAACCCTAGTTTTGGGCCTGAGCATTCACAGGGGAGTTATGGTGCCATACAGCACCATCCAGTGGGAAGTGACCCCTGTGATCTCTCAGTGTTGTCCCACGGCCCAAGTGTCTTGAATCCAGTGAGTCATTTGCATGTTTTGAGGTTGAGTCACTTTCTAAACATTTTTGGATGTTGGACGGCTGATTTAGGAAACAAACAAAAGCCAAACCTTTTCACCAAGCTACAGACTAAATGGTGGTATATTCACAGGAAAAATAAGAAAAAAGAGATAATAGCTGTCTTATTTTGATAAGTATACTGAACTGTCTGACCTGCAGAACAGGTGCGTCACTAGACTTTGCCTTCAGAAGCATAGTTTAAAGTACAGCTAGTCACATATGTAAAACACATACGTAAAATCACACATATGTAAGAAGAGTACCTTCAGCTTCTCGCGGGGACCAGTGTCCAGAAGGGGCACACGGCCGAGGGGAGGAGGAGTTGGAGGCATACTGCAGCAGAACTCTCCCCTCAGTGCATTTATCACACACTGATCCCACTTCTCTAGGAAACCAACAGAGAAGCACAGCAACCAACTTAGATACAGGCCAAATACAAATCACATGGACAGTATGTAAAGTCTACAAAGACCACGCTCTGTTTGGGCTTGTTTTAAACTCCAGGATGTGAACTACTCTGTGAATGCTGATTTATTATGTTGCTATTTAACCTCATACCATAATAAATCATTTCACTAATTTCTGTCGACTTTACTACCATTCACTACCTCATTTCCCTTGCCAGCCTATCTAGCTCATTTCACCTGTCGTAAAAGTGTCCAGAAATCGGTGGAAACCATTCCAGTGTGATAGAATTATGATGCTGCTCAACCACTTGCGGTGGCATTGGCACAGGAGGAGGTTTGGAGGTGGTTTGCCAGGTCTGGTAGATGAGGTCCAGGTAGCAGTGCATCCTGGCCACCTGGTTCAGTGTGAAGGAATCTGTACAGGCATCATCTGCAGACACAGAGGATGGGGTTAGATTGAGATGATAGCTGGTGATCGAAAATGTAATGAACAGTAACAGCTGGGGAAATTATTTTTTGGCAGGGCCAAAGTATACCCCCAGTCTAGAATATAGCCCTTGTTACACCAGGCCAAAGATACATGTACACAGTCTTTCATACCTGAGTGCATGACATTGAAAACAAACGTGATCATTTTGATGTGTTTTTTTTTTTTGTTTTTATATGATGAACAAATTGGATGGCACTTCTGTTGTACTTGATACAATGATATTAAATATATTGTATTGTTATCAGTCTTTAACTTTGAATGTTTATATTGTAGGGAGGACTTGCTAGTCTTAGAAGTTGAACTTTCAGAACGTTATGACTTTTATTATATTATGAATAGTCATTAATTGAACATGTTCCACTTGCATTATACTGTTTTCTTTTTAACCCTTCCACATCCACACAGACAGCAGAATGGGGTCAAATTGACCCCAAGGACTACACAAGGGTTTTAATGTGCTTTTATTTTAATGTGTAAACATTGTGGAAGTCTAATACTTTTTTACTGATTGAGGGTTTTTTTGTTGTTTTTTTTTGTTAAAGTAATAAAAGTAATTTAGAATTTTGAGATTTAATACGATTAACTTTCTCACTGAACTTACCTGACAAAGCTGAACGAAATTAAAATGTTGAAAATTTAAGTAATACTTAATAATACACTGCTGATACCATGGGCTATAATCAGGCCCTCAGGTATAATCTGGCCTAAACCACTTTAGACCTGGGTGTAGTCTGGCCTGGGGGTGTACTTTGGCCTGTAACTGGGACTAGAACCCTGAGCTCCCACGCCAAAGCCAGTAGTGTTGCCCACTGAGACATCCTGCTACAGTTTCTTGCACCTTGAGGCTCTCCAACCGCTTGTATTGGAAGGGGTCTATTGCATACACAAAATTTACGGTATAATGAGAGTCTATTGCAGCAAACAGAAAGCCTTTGGTGCAGATTTTTGCACCCCAAACAGGAAATATTTCACTCGACTGTTCACTAAATGGCCGAAAACATTTTTGAACTACATTTGAATGCAGATTATACATGATGCTCACGGCTTCTGACATATATAGTATAGATCGTTTATTTAAATATTCATGTTTTTGTAAAATTATTTTGTGTGATTTTGATCTTCTTCATGTGAGACAGGTAGGGCGGTGCCCTAGCAACCTCTATTGATGAACCGCCACTGGTGGCAAAGGCCTTTACAGACTAAGGATCTACAGAATGTCAGTGCTACTCTTAATATCCTTTGACTTTGGCTCCCTGTGTAGCTGTGGTCCTTACCCTTTGACCTGAACACAGCAGGAAATGTTTTGACAATGGAAACACACTGAGAGATGATAAACAGTAACATAGATTGTCTGAAACCCCTGATGTGAACATGGATGTAAATGTAAGTTATGCCCCTTATGTTGTGAACAGACCCTCTCACTTATTTCTGACATTTGACATGTGAAAACCCTAAAACAAGGTCTGCACAGAGATTCAGGTTTATGTTATATACATTTAATATGATTACTTTTGCTTTCAAATTAATTTATCTATGGTTGCTTTTGTGTTCATTTATATAGAGCCTACATCCTGCCACTTCTGCTTTGTCCCATGGGACCTAACTTTAAAAAAATATATACGAATGGCAGCCAGTGGTGAGAGATTGCAAATATTTTGTGCCACCATTTAAAATGCGATATTCATCAATTTAAATGATCTTTTTACAATCCAAGAAAGTCATGATTTCTCACAAAGGTAGTAAAGAAACATCTGGTTTTCCACAGCCTTCAAAAATGAGGTGAAAAAGTATTGAGAGGTGAAAATCCTACAAGTCTGGTCATGTTGAAGCTGCAGAGATATATACAGCAGGTCATGGAGTGACAGTAATGAAGACGTCATCTCTGTGGCAGGGTGTGTAGCCTTCACATTTTCACACTTACCTCAGTTTTCTGACAAACTTCAGGTTTCTTGACTTGTACTGACTTACAAACATTATATGTGTAAATTGTGCATAATTTAAAAGTAATGAAGAAATTACTTGTCTCTTGAATGTAATACATTTTTCTCTCCTAATGTGACATTCATGTCTTCTTTTTTTTTTTAACTCATTTGGTTTTTCTGCTCTTTTATCTAAACAAGAAAATTTCCTTTTGATTTTTAAATAATTGAAAGTCTATTTTAACCCGTAATGCCACTTTAGTGGCAGTTTCCAAATGATTTTTTTTTCTCTCTTCCTTAAGTGATTTATCACCATTTAATATATAATATATAATATAATCACTTGTATTTTGCATTAAGTGAAAAAAAAAATATTTTTCTAGATTTAATTTACTGATCATGTAGATGTACATAAAAGATCTGATTAAGTTTAGGATTATTATATAAAAAGAAGAGAAAACTGAAGAAAAAGTAACCTTTGTAGTGAAAACTATCATTAACTGAACATAAACCAAGTGTCTCCATCCACTGTCACTGATCCAACACTATGAGTTTTACTGTTGAATTAATGTTGTAGAAGATGATGGTGTTTCCACCTTTCCGACAAAGCCTCTGAACGTCCAAATGTCTCATGACCATGACCATGAAAAGATGACAAACTGCATTTTAAGCCAATTATTTATTTACATGTGTTGATAGGATTAATGTATCTACCAGTATTAAACATCAGCAGATGATTATGGCCGCAAGTGGATGTTTGGGTGTTTATGGGTTAATGATGTGTTGCATTGAACATGGTTAAAATCATCATTGAAACTTGTGCAAAGGGTTTTCCTGTTTGCCAGATATAAAAGAAAATCCATGCTGAAAAGGAAGTATAAGTCAAATCTTTGTATTGAACAAACACTGATTCAGCTCCGGTCTGTTACAGCCCTTATATGTCAGACTCATTCAACATTTCATAGACGGATTATTTAGTCACTAGTTTTCAGTTCCTTTTTTTTTTTTTTTTTTTAATTTAACCATGACAACAATAGTCAAGTCTTTTGTAAAATGATTGACACTGAAGGGATGTGCCACCTGCTGTGTTTTTCCCCAAGAAATGTCCGTGCTAAATTCCACACCAGTCTCACTATACATTCAGAGTCAACAAATTCCTATATAGCGTTCTCTCTGTGTGTTGGTTTTTACATGTGAGAGGTCTAACTGTACCATTTTGCTTTATATTATTTTATTTTATTCTATTTTTATTGCATGCCAGTTGTTTATCTTGTTTACTATTTTTTTTTTATTTTTTTTATTTTATTATCTCTACACGGGGGTTGCACTGAAAATTTCATTGACATGTAAATGCTCAGTGACAATAAAGACTTCTTGAATCTTGAATCTTGAAGTAACAATATAGCAAAGCACATGTAGAAGCTCCGTCTCACCTGCATAACTCATGTAGTTGTTAAACGGGGTTTGTGTGAAATGCCGACAGCCACAGGTTTCGTTTCCCGGTTCAGGATCATGGCAGCCTTTGTATTTGGGTGTGGGGTTGGTGTCTGCACACAGGTCTCCAGTTTCCATGGAGGGTTCGGTCTCTAGACATGCATCATTGCACGACTCGATTTCTGATATGCCTCGAAACACATGGTACAGCCCGAGACTATGACCAATCTCATGCACCATTGTGTCAGTGTGACCAAAAGTGCCGTAGAAGGAGGGATTCAGCACAATGCCACCTGAGATAAAGGGACACAAATAAGGGGTGGAAGAAAATAATAGTTTTGCGATATATCACAACATTTCATTTCATGATACTGTATCAATATTAATAAGTACTGTATCAATATTTTTGAGTATACAAAAGTAGTATTGTGATATTGCAGGTTATGCAGAGGTTTTTTTTAATTAATGATATTGTTTTGTTAAATAATGGTTATTTCTGGTTATAATGGTTATACTGTTTGAAAGAGGCAAATGTTGGTTCCTTAGTTGGGTTGGCACAAAAATAATGGAATGATGTTGGATGATTCAGGGACTTTACACTTCGCATTCTGTTCACAACTAATAGAATACGAACATCTGAGCAGGATATTAAACTGTTATTCGTACTGGTAAAGCCAGATGTTAAAACTATATTTACCCAAATCCTGCAATTTAAGTTTTTACAGAGGAAAGTTTTGTAATATAGCATTAGAAAAATGTGTTTTGTATTTGTACACATTTCTGGTGTAATTACATTTTTAAACTGTGTTTGCAAGGAAATTGTCTTTTTAAAAAAGAAGCAAAACCCAAAAAAAAAAATATCGTCTCGTTAACAGTGTCGTGATATTGGGATATATCGCGATATATCGTATCGCAATCCTAGTATTGTGATTTGTGTTGTATTGCCAGATTCTTATCAATACACATCTCTAGACACACATGTGCATGATGTCAACACTGCAAACAATTAAGCTGTTCTGCACATAACGTAAATGCAAATGTTTCCAAGTGGAGTAAATGTGGATGTGGAGTAAGATTCGACAATGTATTATTCATGGGCCTCCTCAGCTTCATTATCACCTTCTTCCCCGTTAGAGCTGTGATGAAGACAGAAACTGCTTGGGGCTTGAACTGTAATTACTCAAAATCCACAATCTGGGCTACCAAAGAAGATCTGTGTGTGTGCATGCATGTATATATGAGCTTTTTTTGTCTCCTACCCAAATGTGTGAGGGCTTCTTTGTCCCAGGGCCAAGTGGCAACCCCCGCCAGATCTTCATCAGAAGAATTGGCAAAGAAGACATTCAGGTGAGTCGAGCCATCTAAATGCAGGATCTCTTTCAGTTCCTTCACATCCAAATATGCTCTGTAAGACATGAAAAGACAAAGACAAACAGGAGAATCTCACATTAAGGAAACACTTTTACAATGTATTACTTTATGTTTAGAAACAAATACCAACATAGTATCGATTTGTTAGATTTTAATTCCTGGGTGATTTAAAACAAAAAAACAAAATGTCTAATGAAATTAAATAATAAATTTTTTAAAATATATTAACAAAATTTTGAAATTAACAGACATGAGACAGTGTCTAGGAGTTTTCCTTTTTGTTCCTTGACCCCCCCGCACACACACACACAGACACACACACACACACACACACACACAAAATATCTCATTCATCATCATCTTCATATCTATTACACAATAAATGTTAACACTTGCAGTAAATATTGTGTATTATAACATGTATTGCAAGGATGTGAGAATGATCATTAAATCTCAACAGCAGCAGTAATTACGTTCATTTCCGTTGAGGATTTTGTTTGCGTCACATCAAATCCATTCTTTTTCAAGTCGTTCCAGGTTCTTCATAAACTGATCAGGTATCACTCTTCTTACTCATCCCCATCTATGATATGTTTAATCTCAAATCCTTGGAACAGTAACAGCGGCACTAATGACTGCAATCATTCAACACAATGAGATATCTTTCCAGCAGTGAAGCTGTCATTCATTTTATGAAAACATTAAACGCACTGTTCTCTCAGAGCCTGGCTGGTGGTCCTGGCAAACAACATCCGCAAGCTCAGCCATCTCTTGGAAGAGTCAATAATCTGTTGCATATGTTGAAGTGTCAGACTATTCTCTTTCTTTGGCTTTAAAAGGCTTTGGAAATAGAAACACAATTAATACAAAGGGCATTTATCATTATCAGTAACAAAAAAAAAAAAAAAAAAAAACATACACTCATAGACCTTACTATCACAAATTAGAGCCTCTTCAGATGTTTGACCTAGTTTGCCTGACCCACTTGCCCACCTCATATTTTGTATGTACTTAACTGTGGATCACAAGATTAATTGCCACCACACTGAAGCTTAGAGAACACACTTTTACAAAACCTGATTCTACAGCAGGGACAGGCCTCAGCGGTTACACTTGTCCTCCTCTCTATTTAAACGTGTAATAACTGGAAAATAATACATCCTACTCTCTCACTGGAACACGCCACATGCTGCTTTTGTAACCTGTAGTGTCGGCACATCTTTGTCAGTGGTTAAACAACGTATTTTTGTACGTGCACGAATAAAATGGGCAAAATGAGACGAGGTTGGGTAGACATAAGATGGAGCAATTGGGGTGAATCACGTGAGTGGTAAACATGATAAGAACGAACACTGTAAGGAGGAGATAGATAATAGCAATGTGTGCCTTCAGCAGCAATGTTCGTTAAATAATACAAACATACAAACAAATCATCGCTGATTTGCTGCTACTGCACTCACAGTGTGTGTGTACTTGGGCTACACACATTTATATCTAGTTCAAGAAGATGTTGCACTCTGATAAAAAGTTTGTATTCTATTGTCTTGTAGGTTATTTCAGTGCATCAGTGTTGAACAATGCTGCATGTGTTCATACATGTAAAGTCCCAATGTATTATAGGATTAAGTAAGAAAACATTTATAGCCCAGAAATAGAGGGTCAAAATGGCAAATATCAGATATGATTATGTCATTTAACCAAATATGTACAAGAATTACATTGGTACCATTTTATTTACCATCTTTTAGACATTTTAGTGCAGTTTTATTTGTTACAGCTTCAGCAGATTATTTTTTTTCTTTTTGAGGCATCTAATTACTTTTCAACATATTATAATTTAAGTGATCTGAGAGGAAACAAGACTTTTGTGCCTAGTCTTGACTCTATTTACAAGATGTACCAACTCGTGATAGATTATTAGGGAACTGTGTGAATGGCAGCTTTTATTACTAATTGCTGTTTCTGATTCTGACGAACACAACTCTATTTCTTTACTCTGTGACTCCACAGCAACAGTGTCATATCATCTAAGTTTGTATTAAATCTTTTCCCTCTTAATCTCCAACCTCCTGCAGCTTTTAAGATAAATGTGTTTGTTGTTTTTATTTTTACTCCATTGGATTCTACATTTAGTAGACTCAGAGGTTCAGCTAGATTTTGTACCGAGCATGGTTTCATTTATTAAGCACTTAAAATGTGGTTGAGTTTGGTTAAAGGTCCTATGTTTATAAAAACAAGCATCTGGTCACAGTGTATGTTAATGTTGTTGCCTAAGGAAAGTAACATGTGTGCTTGACAGTGTTCAGGAAACAATGGTGAGAAAACTCTTCCTCTGCGACTACCCTACTAAGGTTACCACCAATGCACTTTTCATGTGCAGCAACACGAAATGTTTCATAACATTTCTTCAACCTTTTGAGAAGCCTTCTTGCCACAAATCATGAGCTGCATAAGGAGCTGCTTGGTGAAGATGCAGCATTCCCTCAAAACAGACGTTTTAAATAAAGGCTTCAGTGTAACAAATGCTTTTTTCAAGCCCGTGCAAAAGCAACTGGGGGCACTGACTGGGGCCAGGTCTAAGGAGAGAAAGCGAGAACAGATGATATAAGGTCACTCTTCCTAATAATTTCAGGAATTTCATTATTTCCTTAGAAAATATTTGTCCAGAGTTTTTGGATATACACATGGGGGGTAGGGGGTCAGACGAGTTTGATGCAGAAATGAGCCAGTCAGCAGTGAGTATGAGCAGCACTTCTACCGTAGGGTCAAAATCTGAATAATCTGAGTTCAATTTTTCTAATGTCCTTGGACCTCACACAAAAACACAATGTGCATCACACGCTGGACTGATGTGAAGAGAAGCTTTCAGAGCAAATACAGACAGCTTCATGATGAGTTGGAGAAAAAAAGGCTCTTTGTTGTTAATACATTTATGTGCATGTGGATGAAGTTTGTCATGCACTTTTATCTACTGAGCATATTAATGATGTTGTACTGGATTTGATCAGGCCTGTTCTCACTTCCAATCGTCACTTTCTGGCGCTTGGTTATGAGGCTTTGGCATCAGTTTCCGACACCCAGGGTACACCATAGCATGAGATGTACAGGACACCAGATAGAAGTCAAGGTTGCATCCCTAAACTTAATCATGTCCAGACATCTGCTGGGCAAGCTCAACTTGTTAAAAAATGCCATCACACCACTGATGTGATGGCATTTTCAGGATATAAGTTCAGGGTATAAGGCCTTGTACAGCTTATACCTACTTATTTTTCAGTCAGCATTGCTTACACCCACTTCTAAATCCCCCACCATTCAGTGTATCTGAGCCAAATTGCCCATGTTTAACCCTAGAATGGTGACACCATGACCCACCCTACTCTGCCTCTAATTGGCTAGTACTCAGTACCTTCACTAATTAGATTGGTTAACTTTAGGCATGAGGAGTGATGAGCCAATCAGAGGCAGAGTAGGGCGGGTCATATTGAGGAAAATATTGCTAACTTACGCTGGCCACCTCTGGATCCTGATTGGACACCTCAGGTGCCAGTGCCAACCCAGTTGGCTGACAGGTCAGTGCATGTCTTGTTAAAAGATGAGCAATTATTGGAAATGTGAACAAGAAAGGCAGAAAAAAACCTGCTTCAAATACCAATAGACATACCAATAGAAACTACTTTAATGGAATCCATAATACTGAGGTAAGTTTTAAGGTGGTTTCCAAATGAGCCACTGTTTTAAACTACTGGCCATACAGTATGACTGCACATTTAGAGAAGGGATGTTGCTGTCAACACTTGAACTGTGTCAGTTGGCTAACATTATCAAAGTCTAACATTATCCTATGTTTGCCTCATGTTGATTATGTTTGACATTCATGCAGCTGCGTACCTGACCAGTAAAACCTACAAACTGCTCCTGATCAAGTCTCGCCTGGCGAGTGCGCAGACCCCTCGTGTGTTTCCGCTCAACTTCGTGAGCACACACGGGGGTCTGGAAGCTCTTTGACAACGCTCTTCTGCTAAAACTTGAAATGTATACGGCCAATCGGAGTCGCTGGACGGGATCTCAACGATGTGACGTATCATCCTGACATAGCTGCTGTTCGCTCCTACTGCTACACTGTTAGCATTCCTTCAACATGCTGCTGTGTTGTTTTCC